>PVKZ01005108.1:0-60908 GCA_004027375.1 Macroglossus sobrinus
CAGAGGAGGAGCTGAGCGCGAACCGACCCCCAAACGCACCTCCGCCCCACCGCTGTCCCCCGGGACGCCGCCCCGCCTGGCCGCGCCGTCCGCCCCGCTCACCAGGAGCAGGGTCCGGGCGCCCAGCGCTCCCGCCGGCCGAATGCCTCGAGGTCCCAGTTCAAAGACAGCGCCGTCGGGGCCGCGCACCGAGCGGATCCAGCCTCCCAGGTGCTCTCTGCCCTCCACCAGGACCACCTGCGGGCCGGGGGGACGCGCGGCCTCAGCCCGGGCAGGGTCCGGGCGGCCCTCGGCCGGACCCGCAGCGGGCTGCCGCTCACCTTGGGGCAACAGGGGGCCCGGCTCAGGTAGTAACTGGCGGCCAAGCCGCTGATGCCTCCGCCCAGCACGACCACGGTCCGGCTCATCGGGGCGGCGGGTGGGGGGCGGCGACGCGGACGGGCCGGCCCGGGGTCGCTCTCTCCGGAAGCTCCGCGGGGTGCGCGCTCCAGCCCCGGCCGCTGACTGCTTTCGGGGCGCCGGGGCACAGGGCCCACCCGGGGGGGGGCCGAGAGAGCGCGAGGGGGGAGCCGGTGCCGGCCGATAAGCGCCGCACCCGCGCTATCTGCACGCGACCTGCCACGGGGGCGGGGCGCCCCACCCCCAGCTCCGGGCCCCTCCGACTCGCCGTCCAGCGGCTGCGGCTCGCGCAGGCGCCGCGCCTCCCGCTTCCGGATGGGCGGGCCCGGGGCCCCGGCGACATCCGCCAATGGGACCGCGGCGCGGCCGCGCGCGCGGCTCGGGCCTGTCCGGCACGGCCCTCCCCCGGCCCGGGCGCCGCCCCCGCCCTGCGCTGCTCCGGGCCCCGCGGGCCCCGGGGTGGGGGTGCGGGTGCGGGGGGAAGGGCCTGGGGACCCGGGGCGGGTCCGTCGGGAGGCGGCTCCACAAACAGCGCCTTGGTGTTAGCAACAGCCTGGGCCTGCGGGAACGAGGGGCGCCCGGCAACGCACCCATGTTTTGTCAACAGGGGTCCTGGGGCGCTGCCCTCGGCCCACGCCTCCCCGCCCTGCCCGTGCGCGCCTCCAGCGCCCGGGCAGACGCTGGCATCGACGCGCCCAGGAGGACCCCGCTTCGGCCCACCCCCTCCGCACCAACACAAGCAAGGGCATCGCTGTTTCTTAATAAATTTATTCACAAAAGATGAGATTGTGGAGGGTCGGGGGCTGTACACGGGCAGGGCTGGGGGAGCTCTGTACAGGGCGGGGAGACGAGGGCACCTCCTGGCGGAAGGGCATTTTTAATAAAAAAAATAATGGGAGCTACAGCCACGCCCTCCCCCCTCCCCGATTAAAAAGACACAAAAATAGACGTCTCTGAGGTAAATGGGGAGCCTGGGGCTTAAGGATGTCGAGAGGGTGTCGTAGGCGCCAGGGCACGGAGGGTTGTCACAGGCGCCGGGGCGGCTCCTGCATCAGCTGGTAGAACAGCACGTAGCCCTCACTGGATGCCACCTGGTTTTCACTGACGGGGGAGACACTAGGAGGGGGGGAGGAGGGGGTCAGTGGTAAGCACCCCCAAATACCCCTCCAGCCCGCAGCGCGCCGGAAGCAGCCGGAGCGCCCGCCTGGCCCTTTGGCGGGCACTCTGCCCTCCTGGGGCTTCATGTTGGGGACCCCGGTCAGGGCTGCCGTGGGGGCGGGGCAGGGGTTGGACGGGGACCCTTCTCACCGAGAGTCATTGTAGACGTGCCACCCAGTCTGGCACCGGCACAAGGCTGTGTAGTGGCCACAGTGGACGCTGCCCGAGTGGTTGCAAAGGGCATACAGCTGGTACACGGGGCTTCCTGCCGAGTGAGGGGCCGCGGACTTGTCACAGCTGTGCCCGCCCGGCTGTGCCCGCCCGACTCCCCCGCCCCTTCGCGGCCCTCCTCAGGGCCTTCCCCGCCAGTCTCACCAGCTTTGTCACTGGCAAAGTCCCCTAGGCTCAGTCGCTGCAGCGGGAAGTCGACACCTACTGAGCTTTTCTTGATGGAACCTCGGGAGGCGGAGAATCGGTTGAGATCTGAGCCCGGGTTAAGGAGCGTTGGGAAGAGGCAGGGGGCCTCCGAGGGGTACTGAGGTCTCTGATGCTGTCCACTCACTCCCGTCCCCTGAGCCGGGCAGGGCAGGGGGGAGTGGCAGGCCTTCCCTGAGGAACACTGGGTGCCCAAATGTCCACCTCTGCAAACGTGGGGGGGGGGCAGGGAAACGGGCGGGAGAAGCAAGCATCTGAAGATCAGGATACGGAGCACGAGGATTCGGGGGAATCTCTGCACCGTCAGCTTCTTGGTGCTGCGTGTTTTCTGCCGGCATCGGTCACACACCTGCAGAAACGTCCAACGTCGGTTCCTGCGCCCCTCACCGCACACAACACCCTGACCCGCACACCAGCTCACTACGCCTCCCGTTTCTTCCGCACCCCGTGGGCCACTGCCTCGTGCCCTAGGAGACTAGGACCCACCTGAGACCCCAACACAAGCCCAGACAGAGAACCATCCCCCACACGAAAGCATCATGCAACCCCCCAGTGCCCACACAGAGCCCACCAGGACCCCCCTTCCTGTCCCCCTGTGAACCCCACTTACCGGGGCGTTCTCCAGCTCCAGCTCCTCTTCCTTGGTGAACAGGCTGAAGCAGTCCCGCAGAGACACCTTGCCCCCCGCAAACCCTTTCTGGAGGGAAGGGGAGTGCGGGGTCAGAGCCTTCTGCATCCCTCCCCGCAGCTCTCCTCGACCAGCTCGGCTTCTGTTCGGGGCCTGGGACGCATGGGGAGCCCCCCCGCCACACCAGGGCTGGGTGGTGTCGGGTCACAAACCCACATGCCCCGTCCACCCCTGGAACCCTCTGGAATCCCACCTTGGGGATGGGCAGGGACAGGTCACAAAAAACCTCGAAGGTCGTGGAGCGATATCCACAGGCCTGGCACTTGAGACAACTTTTCAACTGGCCCACAAACAGGTCTAGGCAGAAGCGGGGGCGGGGGAGAGGTCACAGACCTGAGACTTCGCGCCCCTTTGCCTGACCCCTCCTCCGCCGCCGACGCTCCTCACACGCCCCTCGCCTTCTCCACATGGCATCGCCCAGTCCTGCGCCCACACCCCGTGAGCCCATCCCGGCTTTCTCCCAAGCCTGCGCCCGGCACCCCCCCACACCCCCGCGCCTCTGCCCGCTCCGTACCCACAATCTTGCTGTCCTCGCGCTCCAGGTACCGCTTCCACATTAGGTTGGCGCGGTCGTCGTCACTACCGGGGTCAAGGGACACGGGGAGCGCCCATGAGACAGCAGGCACCGGAGCAGCCCACCGCCAGGGAGCGGCCCACAGGGCACTGACCCGCCCAGACCCCCGGCCGCCCAGACCCCCGCCGCTTCTCTGCGTGTCAGCGAGGAGTCAGAGCAGAACATTGGCAGGACTCACTCGGGAATCCCAGGAGAGAGGGAGGAGGGACACACACGAGGGCGGAGCATGCGGCCCCCCTCCACCGCTCCCAGCCCCAGGGACCCCTTCGCAAATGAGCAGCCCCCTGCCCTCGGGGACACCCCTCCTGCTCTCCTCCGCTCTGCGCTGCCTCTCGCTCTGCGCTGCCTCTCGAGCCAGCTAGTTTCCAGGCTAAGCGTTTCCCCGGACCGGGCGCTGCCCCTGGCGCCTACCTCAGCTCCGGTTCTGCCCGGCGGGGCGGGGAGGGCGCCGGGCTGCCGGCCAGCAGCGGCGCAGCCCTGCGGCCTCGGCGGTTGACCTCCAGGTGCAGCCGCTCCATGAGCAGCTTCAGGAACTCCTGGGCGTCCTGCTGGCTGGAGCCAGAGAGCGGCGGCTGGCCTCACCGGGCTCGCAGGTGCCACCCGCCCGGGCAGCGGCCCCTGCCCCCGTGTGCCCCCCAGGCACGGCCAGAGAAGAGCCGACGCCCTCCAGCTCCCCCACCTGTATCCAGAGAAGGACGGGACGTATTTCTGGAAGACAGCTCGGAACCGGGTGGGATTCACAGCTTCACAGGAGTCGGGGTGCCACAGGGCACCGATCACGTCCGCGAAGGCTATCGGGGCCGGAGCGGGGAAGGGACACGAGGTTAGCCACAGAAGAGGCACGGGAGAGGGGGTTAGGGGTGGGAACACCACGGGAAGCCAGCACCGGGGAAAGATCCGAGGAGGGGGTGGTCGCCCCACCTTCTGTCAGCTCCTGGGCTCGGCCGCCTCCGGGCACCTCCTGCCGGAAGTCCCTGCGCAGACAGAAGTCCCGCAGAGGCCGCGTGCTGCTCAGGCACTGCAGCACGGCGTTCAGGAAGCACTGCGGAGCACCAGGGACGTTAGGGCCCCCGGGCTCCCCAAGTCTGCCCGTCCTGCCCAGCGCCACCTCAGGGACGTTAGGGCCCCCGGGCTCCCCAAGTCCGCCCGGCCCGCCCAGCGCCGCAGCGTCCTGCTGCTGGAGGGGGGCTCTCACCGTGTTCCCCAGGTTTCGGAGGCCCACGTGACCGGAGCCCAGGAGCAGTGTGTGGTGAGCCTGGAAGTCAGAGCACAGCCACCTGGTACCCTCGCCCTTCCGCAGCCCGCTGCCTCCCTCCCCCATTCTTCACCCCCCAACTCTCCCCTTTCCCCCTCACTGGGCACTGGGGGCTCCCTACCTCACTGGCCATGAGCAGTAAGCCCATCACAGCTGAGTGGACCACAGACTCGGCCATGGCCGTCCCACCTGCTCCCCACTTACACCTCTGCCCGGCCAGCCGGCGCTGTAGCTCCTGGGGCAGCTCCCCGAGCACTGGCATGGTCGCCCAGCTGCCCCCCACCCCCACCTTGCTGCCCCCAAGGCCCCCTCCCGCCCCCGTGGCCCTGTCCTGCACCCTCTCCCGCTGGCTCTGAGCGCAGTCGGCCCAGCTCACTGCGGGAGAATGGGCATCCACACTAGCTGGGATGCTCGGAGCCCGCCCTGCCTCAGCTCCAGGGACCAATCAGGCCTCGGCAGGGTCCCGGGAGACAAGGTGCAGCAGGGGACAGCAAGGGCCTGGGGACCCGGAGGAGAATTCCAAACGGCTGGGTTGGCTCCTTGGGGGCTGAGGCGGCACGCCGTGCTGAGCAGTCACGGACGCCCCCAAAGGGCACTGCGCCAAGGGCAGCAAAGTCTGAGCGCGGCAGCGGGGGGCCGAGGAGGGGACTGGGAAGGCGGGAAAGGAAAGCCACGTGATGGCTCGAAGGCTCCACGGGCGGAGGAGCAGGGTAACGGGGGGGCCACGTGCGCTGGCAGGTCCTCACCATCTTGTCATCGGAGTAGAAAGGCTCCGAGGGCCGGGCAGAGATCACGTGGAAGGTGCCATGGGGAGTAGGGGGCTCTGTCCGTATGCTGAGCAAGGTGGGGGGCCCAGGGAAGCCCCCGAGGCGGCGGAGAGAGGCGCTGCGCCTCAACGCGGGCGGCTCGGGCCGGAGCGCCAAGCGGCTCAGGGCAGCCCCCAGCTCTCCGGCACCGCGGTGCCCCCCCAGGGCAATCCCCGTGGGACGCAAGTCCCCGCTGCTCACAGACTTGGAGCGGGCCAGGTTGGTCCTGGACGGCAGCGGCAGGGCCACGGTGGGGGGCGGCGAGCCAGGCAGGGGAACGCCATGGTCTGCCCGAAGGGGGCCTCTGGGCCGCGGGCCCGAGGTCCGTCCCCGTCCCAGGTCCAGTTTCTTGAGCCGTTCCTCGGGTGCACCTGGCCGAGGAGGCAGAGGCCGCAGCATGGGGTTCGGCCCAGGGGCTGGGGTTCGGCGCTCCTTGCTGCGGGCCCGGGGGGCAAACGGTAGTTTGGATCCCACTCGGGGCTGGACAGTAACGGGTGGCTCTCGGGTCCGGCCCAGGCGGTGCTCAGAGGCCTGGGGCATTGTGGAGCCGCAGGCCGGCCCTGCGGGAGAAGAGCGGGTCAGCAGAGCAGGGGGGAGGGGGGCGCCGAGCTGCGGCGCCCACGGCAGGAACCACGTGTCTCATCCTCGCGTCCCGGGCCCGGCCTCCCACGGGAAGCAGGTACTTAGTACTCACTGAGTGAGTGAATGAATGAACGGGTGACTGACAGCAGCCCACCGCTTTCACGGTGTGCCTCCCCACCTTCCCGCGGGGCACCGCCTTACTGAAAGCCCGTGGGGCCCCCATCTCGGATGTCTTCACAACCTAAGCGCTCATGACCCGGGGCCTCATGCTGGCTGGTCAAGCGGGACGTGCCCCGGGTCACTTCGGACCTCTGGTCCAACAGGGGAGCGGATGCCAGGGGAACAGCCCCAAAGACAGCCTTCCACCGCCGACCCCCGCCCCTCCCGGCTGCAAACGAAGCCACCTGCACGGGTGACTTGGGAATCCCTCCCTCCCCCACCCTCGAGCTGCGGCGCGGTGCAGGGCGCTGGGACAGGGGCGGGGACGGCGGACGCGCCGGTCCGCGGCCCCTGACCCCGGCGCGGCTCCCACCGCGGCAGGTTTCGGCGGGTCCGCCCCCCTCGAGGGCAGAAAGGCCGAGGCCGCTGATTGGCTCCGGAGCCCGGCGCTGTGCTCCCCGCGGCCCACGGACGCGGTCCCTCCAGCGCGCTTCTGCCGGGCCTGCGGGGCCCTCCGCGCCCCCGCCCGAGGGGCAGGTGTCCTCCCGGGCCCGGGGCTGCCGTCCCCGCCGCCCGCGCCCGCACGCCCGCGCCACCGCGCCGCGGCCCGTACCTGAGCCCCGGCGAGGCGGCGGGGGAGGCCAGCCGGAGCCGGGCTCCCGCTCAGGGCCGCCCCGCACCGCCCCCGGGGAGCACCCCCGCGGGCCCCGCTGCAGCTCCGGCCGCGGCTGTCGCCCGGGTCGCTCCCGCCGCCGGGGCCGCCGCCATCTTTGTTGGTCCCACAGGCCGCGGGCCGCCGGCTTCAGCGGCCCCCACGGCGCCTGCGCACCCGCCCTCGCGGGGGGCCGCCGGCGGCCGCGGCGCCTGCGCGAGCCCGCCCCCTCGGCTCCGCGGCGACACCATGGAAACGCGGCCAGCTTCAGGACCGCCACTTCCCGGGCCTGCCCGGAGCCGTCTTCACACCACTGCTGCAAACCACGGCCCTTAGGCACAGGGTCCCGTCGCCTCGGCCTGCGGCGCACGGGCGTGGGGGTCTGACGCCACCGCCGCCCCAGGCTGGCGCGCAGACCCTCCCCAGGGAGCGCAGGGCGCGAGTCCAGCGCTGCACCGGGGGCCGGAAGTTCCCCGCAGGGCAACAAGGCTGGCCCTGCACCGCCACCCCTCCAGCACCTCGCTGGCCAACGCAGGCGGCTCCCCGGTAAAGGACAAAGGCAGGTCTCAGCAGCAGGGACAGCGTCTAGATTTCTTCTCATTCCCCAGCTCCCGCCCAAATTCGTGTGGTTGTACGTGAGCCTTGGGTCTCGGCCTGCTCACCCTCTGTCAACAGCCACCAATGAGAACCACGGGCCACCAGAGGAAGAAGCTTTTATTGATGAGTTATTTCGGAAACCAAAAGGACTGTGTACCCACTTTCAACCATCCCCTGTCCTTCAAGGAGCTCACACTGCTCCGCTCGGGGAAGGCATATAAATTACCTTTGGGTTTTCCAAAGCCCCAGCCTTTCCCCTCCCTGCACAGCCTAACTTAGACACTCAGTAGCAACACTGTTTGTTCACCCAGCAATGCTGGCAACAGTATCGCTGCGGGCAGCTACTTAGTAACCGCTGTAGGCGCAGGGGTGTGAGTGAAGCAGTCAGATGAGTAAGAGGGATGCACAGGAAAACAGGAGCGCAGCCTATCCAAGGTCCCAGCCTCAGTGGCTCGATCCTTCACTGGCTGCATTTCTCTTTATGCTGAATCACGCCTTTCTGAATTAGATCGGGGATTTCCACTGCCAGCCACGGACCCAGCTGCAGTACAAGGGAGACCCTGTGAGATTACTGTGACCCAGCCAACGCCTCATGTTCCCTAAATTCTTTTCTAGAGAGATTCGAGGGGAACGTGCCCAAGGGAAAACGCTGTTCTTCCCTGTTTACTCTGTGACTGTTCTTGCTCTGCTGGTGGCCTAACCCCACCCCCTTACATGCCCGACACCCCACACTTACCCCCAGAGCCATAACATGAGCTAGTCCAAACTTGGGCACGTTCCTGGCCCACAAAGGCTTAAAATGATCGGTCAGACATATTTTGCCACCCCTGTGAGAGAGACAAGAGGAAAGAAGGTGTTGACAGGTCAGCTACATACTTTGTCCAGGCTTGACAGGGGGAGGCCCGGAGCACCTCTCGGCCGGCAGTGTCTCGGGAAATTCCTGCCTCCTGGAGTTCTCCCCAAGTCCTTCTTAGATCCTTTCTCATCTATTCAGTCTTACCTGTACATCTTTGCTGTTTTTCCATCCAGCTCAGGGACTGCAATTTCTGGGGCAGTAGCAGGATATGTGATAGGAATCTGGAGGAATTAAAGAGCCTTCATAAAACAGAATCTGGACAGAAAGGAACTGAGCTAATCGTGTACACACACGTCGGGCAAACACCCCGAGCGGCCTGTGCGCACCAGGACTCTAGGTGTGGAGATTAGTAACCGGACCTATGTTTGCTTCAAACCTCAGCTTTCTCCTCCCATTGAAATAGTTTTCTTTGGTCCTTCCAAGAAAGGTTAGCTTGCTAACAATCACATAATCCCTCCTCTCCCAATAACCTCCATATTTCCTACTCCATCGTACTCACGTCAAACTCGATGTCAAACTCATATTTGAGGAGATCGTGGATGTACCAGCACTTTCCAAACCACCTGGAAACAAAAACCAAACCTCAGTCCAATCTGCCCAGTCTTCTCTACTCAAATGACATCTTCTCGGCTTAGGTGACTAGCTTGAGAGACTCGTGAGATGGGAATTGGGAAAGTCTGGAGTTGTGGGAGGGGACACAGCTAATACGAGGCAGGGAGCCCAGGCAGTGAGCTCTGAGACACCAAAATGTTCAAGCAGGCAAGATTCCCACCCCCACACCTCCCAGGAGGGTCTGCCTACCGAGTCCCTTCCTTGTTGGACTCCAGTCGGAACCAATCATTGTCCGCATTCTTGTTGTTCTCCACATACTAAAAGCAGAGAATTAGTCTTTGAGAGGGAAGTTGGGGCCAAGGGCAGTCCCCCTACCTCAGAAGAAAAGCGTGTGATTACTTTCTCTCTTGGTATGTTTACCCAACTTTCCTGACGTGAGCAAAGCTGAAGACAAAGCTGCACTGATGAGCAGGAACTTGCCCAGAGCGGAGAACAGAACGCTTGGGATTCCACTCAGTTTAGCACAAAAGACTTGATGATATTGCCTGGGTTCTCTTCTCACTTCTGACAGCGCCTGCCCTCAGCCCACAGCTCATTTTATGGCGTACTCCCTCTTTGGAGGACCTCATGTAGTCCTGGGTTTGCCTGGCACCCACATGTTGATGCCTTCCAAATCGTTATGTTCAATCTAGACCTTTTCTCAGAGTGCGCGCGTGCACGCGCGCGCGCGCACACACACACACACACACACACACACACCCTTGGTTGACCTCACAGACTGCAAGGACCTTGTCAGTTTACAATCCCTTATTTTTTATTTTTTATGCCCACAGCACCTGGTCCTCCTAGGTGGTCCCCCATCCAACTGTATATTGAAACTTCTACCTTCATTTCTCAGGTACCTCAAACTCAAGTGTTTCCCCCTGTCCTTCAGACCCATTTCTCCACTGCATCAATTTCAGGCAGTAGTACTAGCATTCGCTGTCACTCAAAAATGGGGGACTCATGCTTGACACTCCCTCTCCCTTACTTTACTTCAGCAGTCCTGCTTACTCTGTCTCACAACGTTCCGCTGATTTTACCTTCTGCATATTCTTCAAATCTACCTCTCTTTTCTCACCATCACCTTTCTTTATCCTGGATTACTGACAGCCTCCTAACTTATCTCCTACCTTCAATCTTTTCCCTGGCAATTCTGTTTTCCCCTCTACTGCCACTGTGATTGATCTAAACCCAAATCTGGCCATGTTATTCCTCCGTTTAAAATCCTTTAAAGGTACCCTAAAGCCCCCAAGATAAAATTCAAGTGCCCAAACCTCTCCCTCAAGCCTTGCCTACCACCACCCACTGCCACACAGTGGATGCTGTAGCAACTCTGAACTACTTACGTTTCTTCATGCACATCGTGGCCATTCTAGCTTCTATGCTTCTGCTCATGCTGTCCCTTTTGACTCGAAGGTCCTTCTCTTACCCTCATGTTTTATCTGGCTAACTTATGTTTACCCTGTAAGTCTCAGCTCAAGCCCTGCCTTTTCCAGGAAGCCCTCCCTGATCAGACTCAAATTGGATTAGGACTCTCACCGGTGCTTCAAAACATCTAAGCAGCTTCTCTGTCTTCCCCGCTCCTTCCCCTCCACTTAAACGACGTATGAACACGGCTTCTGTTTAGCTCAGGACCCTCCACCTTATTCGGCTCTGGACCCCCTTCCTAGGCACTGGGCGTCTACTAAAGGTTTTTTTAAGCGGATGAATGTACGCGGCAGAAAAGCGGCCGGCCTTTCCTGCAGAGACCCCTGCAAGGAAGACAGACCTCCTTCCTCCGCAGAAGGGAGGCAGCTGAGAGAGGGGCCCGCTCCTGCGCGCTCAGCCCCCGGCTCTGCCGCTAACAGCTCCTTCACTTTCCGCCCGGACCTGGGTTCCTCCCGCACCAAGTGACGGCGGCCGCGGGGAGACGCGGCCCCGGCTTCGGCCGCAGGAATCCCTCTGCCACCTCCTTGAACTCAGGACAGCCAGCGCCCGCAGCCGGGGGACACGTCACCTTCCGGGGAGGCGTATCCCCACGGGACCGGCTGCCTTCGCCAGAAACGCCGGTCTCTGCCCGCTCCCCACCATCCCCACCATCCCCACCATCCCCACCCCGCAAGCTCCCCAGCCCCGCAGTTCTCCAGTTTCTGTGACTTCGGGAGTAAACTCTAACAGCGGAAGCGGCTCCACACGGAGCGTTTTCTAAGGACACCTGATGGCCCGCCGCCGTCGGGACGCGGTCGGCCGCGGTGACACAACTGACCCGGATGAGAGACTGGTACTCCTCCTTGAGTCGCTGCACCCACAGCTCCCGATCCCGAGGTCCGGCGTTGGTCCTCAGCACCGGGATCTCGGACACGACGCGCCGGGTGGCCTCGTCCGCCATCTTGGACGAGGGCGCAGGACCGGGGCGGAAGCAGTTTAGCCGTCGTTTCCGTGCACGGCGCCTCCATCTTTACTCCGGGAAGGTGGGGAGTCGGGCTGCCTTACGGCTTCCTGGAATGCGATCTCTATTGTCTAGTAGCGGAGACGAATTTGTCGCCTGCTTGCGGGTACAACGGGCAGAACGGGATGGAAGCGAATTGCTCTGTCCTGAATATGGCACCTGTCAGCAACCCCTCCCCGCCCCCGACTGCGCGAAACGTGACTTCCACGCATGCTCAGAGGCGACCTCAGAAACCCCTTCCGGGCGCCTCCGCGGTGTGGGCAGTGGTTGGAATTTGGGCTGTTCCGGGCGCCGTTCTGCGCACCGTCTTCACGTGTCGCTTCGTTGAAGCGTCCTTAGCCTCACGTATGGGCCCGAGGGCAGCGCATCCACCCGGCGGACGGGCGCCGGGCTCCTGATCATTCCTGGAAACCTTGGAGAATCGAAAGTAACGTACAGTCTTGGCCTGGAGAACTAACACGAGCGTAACAGAGACTTTTTAAGTGGCAGAGGGGTCCAGAGGTCACGGGAAGACGTGCCTTAATCTAGCCTAGACCTTAACCCGTCTAGGAAAGAGTCATGTCTCCGTCTCTAGTGCAGGGCACACGGAAAGCACCCAGAAATTATGCAGGATTTTGATTCTTGAAGTTGGTTTTTAAACCTAAACGCGTTAGTTTGGGCTTTAATTTACATGTCTTGTTTACTCCGTGAATCATTCCAGCCTGTAGCAGACTGTATTAGTCATCAAGTTCCATAGTCCATCTAGAAATGTGAGAAGCGTACTGCATCTTACTTCTAATGACTGAGACCTCCAGTACAAAGTGGGTGTGTTGAGAGCAGACATCCTTGTCTTGTTCTGATTTTGTTGGGGAGTGGGGTGGGCGTTGTCTTTCTTCATTAAATATGTTCTCTGTAGCCTTTTCATAGATGCCCTTTCCCAGGATAAAGAAGTTCCCTCCTGTTCCTGGTGTTGAGGGTTCTAATCATGAATGGATGCCAGATTTTTTTCAGATGCTTTTTCTGTGTTCATTGAGATGCTGTGGTTTTTGTCTTTTGTTAGCATGTTATACTTTTCTTAAAAAGTCGGATATCGGTTAAGGCTAAAGCAAAGCTTTTTAGTATCTCTCTGGAGCGCTCTCTCCCAGGGTAAATGAAGATGCAGTCCCTGTAGGCACAGTGGCATCTTACACAGTGCAGCGATTTGGAATGAGGCTTTGCAATTGTAAGACTTTGAAGATGGGGGAGGGGAAATGGTGACATGTAGGTCAAAGGTTACAAACTTTCAGTTATAAGAAGAATAAATTCAGAGTATCTAATGTACAACTTGGTGGCCATAGTTAATAATATAGTGTTGTATATTTGGAAGTTAGAGTAGATGTTAAGCATTCTCACCATGAAAAAAAGTTAATTACGTGAGGTGATGGATGTGTTAATTATCTTGATCTTGGTAGTCATTCCACAGTACATGTATATAAAATCATTACATGTATATCAAATTGTCACTTTAAATATGTACAATTATATTTGTCAATTATTCTTTAGAACAGTTGGAGGGGAAAAGACTTTGGAGAGTTACTGTAAACTGCATTTTCTCATAATTTATTCATGCTATAATTTCTTCAAGCAGACCCTCATGGATGCTTAGGTTGTGTTCAGTCTTTTGCTATTACAGTGTCCCGAAAAATCACCTTGTCTATTCACCATTTGTACATGTGTAATAAATATTTAGATATGGAAATATTGCCTCAAAAGATTTGTACATTTAAATTTTTATTAATGTTGTCAAATTGCCCTCCACAAAGATTAAACCAACTTGTCTTACTGTTAGCAATATATGAAATGATGAGTTCTTCCCCCCATAAAGAATCACAGTGTTAAAAAGTTATTTTTGCCAGTTCTTGAAATGGAATCTTGAGACGGTTTTAATGTCCATTTTTCTCATTATGAGTGAGGCTTAATACATTTCCACAGGTTAGCATCCTTTTACATTTTCCTTTCTGTAAATGTTGATATCCTTTACTCCGTTTTAATTATCATTTTTTTCTGTGTTATGAGATTCTTGGGGTGTGTGTCTGTTTTATGAAAGAGATTAGCCACTTGTGATGGGTTATATTTTCCCCAGTTTGTCATTTGTCTTTGATTTTATTCACGGCATTCTTAAACATGTGGAAACATTTCTATATGATGTCGAGTTAACAGCTTCTGGTGTCACCACAATGGTCTAGCTCATTATTATTTTTTAATGATCCCATGTTTTCCTCTAGTTCCTTTTTCCTTAAAATGAAAATGGCTTTGTTCCAGCTTAAACAATACAGAAAAGTAATATTTCAGAATCCTATCCCAAGTATAAATCCTTCTAGACACCGCTATGTGCACATTTCCTACCTTCTACTTTCTCTGGATTTAATTTACTATTCTAGGTTCTTAAGATGGATGCAAAATTCGTGAATTTTCAGCTTTTCTTTTTGCCTAATATGTGCACTTAAGACTGTGCATTTTCCTATGAGCATATCCCATAAGTTTTGGTATGCAGTATTTTTGTTATTCAGTTCAAAATTATTTTCTAACTCCGGTTGTAATTTCTATTTTTGGGTTTAGAAGAGCAAGGCTGGCTCCTTGCTGTTCTTTAGGTCTCAGCTTCCCTACCACCTCTTCAAAGGGAGGCTTTCTCTGGTGTCATCTTTATTTTTTTGTCACAGCATTCTGTTCTTTCCTTCATAACACCCATCTCAATTTAACATGATGTATTTATTTTCCTTCCTCAGTGTCTCTCACTGTCTAAACAGTGAGCTCCACGAAGGCATGTTTTCTTCACCCATGTGTATCTTATCATAGACGCCTATCACAGTAGATAACATTAGTAAATGCTTACTACATATTAAGTGAATGACTCTCATTGCTAGTGTTACTCGATCAGCAAACTACATCATAGGGACAGAATATCTTGATTTCAGGAAAAACATGTCTCCTAATAAGTTCCTTGAAAAAGACAGAGAAGGGGCTAGAATATAGAAGCATTTTTATTTGAACGACCAAGCAAAGAAGAATTGATTAATTCTCTAATTGGCTTGTGGGGTTGGTGAGACAGGACTGTGTTTTGTCGTGGTCTGTAGGATGACCAATGACATAGAAAAAGTCACCCCCTTGGGGGCAGCAGAGAGCAGTTATAAAAAACCTGAATTCCTGAAACCTGGTGAAAATCGTTGTAGATGAGTCTTAGGAAACATTTTTCGAGCACTTACAATGAGCTGGACCTCGTGTTAACGCTTTACATATATTAGTCAGTATAATCATGAAAACAATGACCTATGAGGTGGATGCTGTATTTGCCACTTTTACAGATGAGAAAATAAGCTCAAGAAGGGACTTGCCCGATGTCACATTAGTGAGGGTCAGAGCTGGCGGCTGGAGGAAAGGCAAACAGGTTCGGGGGCATCTTATTCATTTCCGTGGCTTCAACCACCATCGATATTCACGTGCACATGCGCGCACCCATCTCCCAAACCCTTCTTTGGGTTCCTAGCCCATATTATCTGATATTCCATTGTCTAATGGATAACTCACAGGCTCCTAAAACTCATTCTCTCCACCAAAACAAAAAATGCATCATCATTCCCCAACTGCCCAAGTCAGAACACTGCACAATATATTGGAATTCTCCCTCTGCCTCACAACCATCTCCGATCTATTTTTACCCTTCTATGGAGCAGACCACTGCCACCTCTTGCCTGGAAAAAGGCTTCTCGATTGTTCTCCTAGCGTCCACCTTCGTCCCCTCCAGTCCGTTCTCCCCGCCGCAACCGGTGATCTTCTTAAAATGCAAATATAACCGTTCACATGTCCGCTAAGAATCTTCAAAGCCTGCCCATCGCTCCTAGGATAAACCCACCTCACTTACAAGGCCTTATGTCGTCCGGTCTCCCACATCTCACAGACCTCATTACCGCTTTTAACCACCCCGGGCCGCTGGCAGCTCCAGAACGCCCCGGCCCTCCGCCCCAGGTCCTAACGGTCCGGAATCCCGCTCAGGCGACGCTTCCCTCAGGAAGCGGCTGCTCCAAAGGCAAATGCTGAGTGGGATCCGGGAGGGCATCTGCGCAGCGCGTTACGCTCCGGACCCACGGTTGCCGAACGTCCGGGTTACCAGGAAGCTCAGAGCAAAGGTCAAGTCCAGGTCACGAACCTTCCTCCAAGTTCACGGGCAATCCGACCCCGCAACATTTCGCCCTCTTGCGTCATGGCCCCCAGTCCGTCCTTCAGTGGGTCTCGAAGCCTCCACCGGGCAGCTCGGCGCCGCCGGCGTTCCCACAGCGGGCACATCACCCTCCCGCACCCCTCGCCGCGGCGCCGAAGCCGCCGCGCGCCCAGAAACCCTTGCGTTGCCAACTTGCCCCAAAGCAAGATGGCCGCCCGCTGCATGCTCGCTGCCCGAGTGAAGCTGTCCACGCCCCGGGCAAGGCCGCTGCCAGGCTGCCCTCACCCAACATGGCGGCGCAGCTCGTGACTCACTATGGCCCCGAAGCCTCCGCGAGCCGGCCGGGTTCCGGGGGCGCAGCTCAGGACGCAGCCTCTCCCCGCCCCCGCCCGCCTCTCCCGTCCCCGCCCGCCGCTGCCCTCCCCTCCGTCCCCACCCCCTGCCCCACGCCCGCGGCGGCGGCGGCGGCGGCGGCGGCGGCGGCGGCAGGAGCCCGGATGCGGCGCCGGGAGACGGCCGGGGAGCGGCGCGGATGGATCCAACATGGCGGCGCCGAGCCTGAGCCCAGGGTGAGGCGGCGGGGCGGCGGGAGCGGGGAGGGGGCCCGAGCGGGACGGGGCGGGGCCGGGCGGGCCGCAGAGGGCTCGGGGAAGGAAAGTGGAGGGGGCGGCGGCGGCGACGGCCGGCCCGAGGGCCGCGCGAGCGGGCGGCGACGGGACGCGGCCAGGTGGGGGAGGGGCGCGGCCGAGGGGGCGTGCGGGCGGCGGCCGGGGGCGCGGCGGGCAGGGCGCGCACACGGGCCGGGGCCGGGGCCGGGGCCGGGGCCGGGGCGGGGGCCGGGGCCGGGCCGCGCGCGGGGCGTGCGGGGGGCCGCGGGCTGCGCTCGCCGGGCCGGGTCGCAGGGCTGGGCGAGGCTGAGGGTGAGACGGGGAGGGCGCGGGGCTTGCGCTGCGATGGGGCCTGGGCTCCGGCGGGGGTTCGGGGCGGGGGGCAGGAGGGCGAGGACGGGCTCGGACTCTGGACGTTGGGGTTCGGAAAGTGTGGGACCGGAGGTGGGAGGGGGCAGGGCCTGCGGGAGGATCGGAGGTTTGGGGAGTGGGGGGCGCGTCGCTGTGCCGAGGTCCTGGGAAAGTGCGAGACGAGGAGGAAAGTTTGGGACGGAGGGGACGGGCTGGGAGACAGGGCAGTGGCGCTGCGCGGTGACAGGGTCCGCGGCTCCCTGTCTCCGGTGGAAAGGCAGAGAGCAGAGTCAAGCAGCAGCATCCGTCGCAGCGAATTCCGATCGCCGGGCCTGTAGCTGTTAATAGGGTGGGAAGGGCGTTCGGGAACGGTCATGTGGCGTTGGAGAACCGGAGTTGGATGAGGCTTCCACTGGATCTGCTTTCAGGGGCTCCCCAGCTTCCTTCTCCCTTGTTTTTTCCTGGTCGCGGAAAGAAGGGGAAATGGGCGAGCGGGTGTCGCGGGAGTGTGTGGGAGTCACGGAGGTTGCTCGTTTGGGGCAGTGCGAGAACAGGGAAACGGCGGTGCTGTGTTGGGGCCCCGTGTGCCGAAGCGGCGGCTCTGGAAGTCTGGGGAAGGGAACAGGAAACGCAGGAGGACGGCGCTGGGCAGCCAGGCTTGCTGAGGACGTGGGCGCTTTACTCTCCAGACCCTTATTTTACTGTTTGGGTGCTAGGAGGGAGGGGTCAGCATTCATAGACAGATTGTCCCTGGGGGACCGTGGCTGCTGCCCCCGTGGGTACGTACCCCGTTCTCGCTGAGGGCTAGGGGAGGGCAAGGGTGAAGATAGAATGTGTAGGTTGGTTCTGGTCTGATAAGTGAAGTGATTGATGTAAAGAAAGTATCTACTTTGGCTGTAACCACTTTCCTCCCTGGTCTTCCTAAAACGAAAGTCAGCAATTACACTGTAACAAAATAGGTGAGTCTCTTCAGGAATTGAGTCCCTTGAGACGGTATCAAAGGGTAGTTCTTTTCCCACAGGTCGTTGAACTTGGGACGTTTTCTCGCCTTCAGCCATTGAGGTTGGAGACCCTTGGAGTTGGTGTTTGTGAGCTGGCTAGTGGAGTTAGGGAAGCCTGGGGACTTCTGTGGGGTGAGTTCTCTTAGTTAGCTCTGAGTAGGTTATTTCCATTGCAATGGCTTTAGGCTTCTCCGTGTATTTTTGCAGCTGAGACCAACGAACTGTTTGGGCCTTCGAGGTTCCAAAATAAAGCTCGAAAATTGACTCCCCCCCCCCTTATTTTTGTTCTTCTGTTGGCTTTGAACCTCTTGCTAGGAAGAGACTTGGGAAATTAAGTTTCTTGCAGAGGTAAGTCTGGCACTTTTATTGTTTTCAAACAATGGACGGGCATGGACCTGGCGTGGGGTGTGTATTGGGGTGAGCCCAGTAGTGGGATAGATGCCAGGCGAAAGGAGTCTTCACCTCCCCAACGGAGGGCAGACCTTGTGCAGCCAGCCACCTGTCTCTTCAGGTAGCTGGAGGGAGTAGGAGGGAAAGGAGCAGAAATGAGGTGCCTTGGGCTAAGTCCCCAGCTTCGTTTTGTCATCATCCAGTCCTCCTGGTCAGCTCTGAGAGCCACGTCCTCCAGCATAGGGGATGTTTATAATTCACACACGTCTTCTAGCATAGGGGATGTTGTCCTCTAGCGCCGTGTCTGCTGCAGGTGGCCTTGGGAGGGTTGCTGCGGCGCCTTTGGTGGGAAGGCTTCCCTGCAGCTTATGCTTTCTTCCAGTTGTTCAAGGGTCCTGGAAGCCGTCTTTTGAAGACATACTGTGTCATTCTGACTGCAGGTATTTGGTTACACTTGCCCTGTCCCACCAGCAAGGAAGCGCCTTATCTCCTCTTAGCCATCTTTAAGGTCTTCCACGTTTGTATTTCAAGTTTCAAGACATCACTCTTCTTAGTTCTTCCACACGCCTTCCTCCCTGAGGGCTTCTGAGAGCGAGCGGCAGAGACCTCTAGTTCCGTGAAAATACAGAGACGGGGCTCAACACTGCTTGGAAGCAGACACCTCATAGGAGACAACCAGTCGAGAAATTCCGCAGTTACGTATCGCCTGCCCGCTGGTCCTCGGCTGGCTTGGACGTCCCCAAAGCAAACACACACATAAACATCAGCTCTAGGAAATGCAGCAGCTCGTCAGAATAAAGAATCCTTTCAGAGAAACCGTAACCTGGGACTCGTGTTAGGATCTCGGGTGGACTCAAAGCAGCCGGCGAGATCAGGACTCTGTTCACCAGAGTGTTTGTCTCTTGGTGTCTGGCACCACTTCAGACACCGCGACTCGGGGTCTTGCTCGTCTTCTGCTCAGACAGGTGCATCCTCCCCGCTGTTCTGGTGGCGCCCTCCCGGCGCTCTGTGTCATCCCAGCCGCGTCCCCTCGCTTCGTTGCCGCAGAAGCCGAGTGTGTTTTGGCTTAAGAGGAAGTTGGCCATATTCTTGTAACGCTGAACTTGGAGCCCCCATCTGGGTTGCTGAGTAAGTGGGGAGGGCTGCCTGTGAGCCTGCTCGCCAGCCTCCTGACACTGCTCCCCGAACGTGGCCTTGGGAAACACAGGCCCTTTCTCCGTTTTGCTCCAGTGAGTAAGCGCTCCAGGGGTGGTGAGCAGCGTAAGCAGGGAGGGTCTGCCATGGGCCTGGTGTTGGGACTTGAATGATGGCTGTGAGGGATGCGCACGGGATCCTTTTTGTCCATCCTGCAGAGGATGGCGCTGAACTAGGTCAAAGTAGACCTCCTGGGACGGGCAGAAGGGAGGGTGGCCCTACCCCCTGCTGGTCACCTGACCGGAACAGCAGGTGTTAGAGAGGCCGAGGTGGTGGCGGGTCGGAACTCCGAAGTGCCAGCTGGACACTTAAGCGAGTCTCTGACTGGCTTTCCTTTTCTTCCGGAATATTGTCCGATGGGTTTGGGTCGGAGGGACTGATGGCTTCCTTCTCTTCATCTAGGGTGGAAAGCGACTTGCTGTTTCTGTTCTCTTTGACCATCATGCTCCACGTAGAGTTGGGTGTCTCGTCCTTAATCCTGTTGACTTTTGGGGTTGGATAATTCCTGCGCATGGGTGTTTGGCAGCATCCGTGGCTTCTACTCACTGCATGCTGGTCACACCCACCCTCACTTCCTGCAGTGACATTCTGAACGTCTCCAGCATTGCCAAATGGCCCCTCGGGGTAAAACTGCCCCTGGTTGAGAACCACTGACCTAGAAGCTCTGGAAATTTCTGGCACCGGGAATGACCTGGCCTGGGAATCCAGGGACTTGGCTTTTCCCCTCAGATGCAGAGGGGTAACCGCAGAGGGCTGAGGCCCATCGTGGCAGCGTATCCAGCGATGAGGTTAGGGCCATGGTGCTTTCCTGGATTCTGCCTGGTTTTCTAGTGGCCAGTTTTATGGGGACAGTGCTCCTTCACTTCCTGAGGATCGTAGTCAGGACACTTGGAATTAGGCAGCTCTGGAGCCCTCTGCTTTCCTGGGACCTTCATAGCCAACAGCTGGCCACGCGGAGCAGGTGGAATGGGGGACAGGGAGAGGCCGCCGGGCGCTGAGGGGCTTGGCTGGTGCCGCCTACAGTGGGCGGGAGCTTGTTCCTATAGCCCCTCCTTTGCACCCAGGGCCGCGCCGTGGAGAGAGAGGGCGGCGGGGAGAGGCCTGTAGTTGCCTAGTGTCCCAGCTGTTTCCCATGCGGCGTCAGAGTTCGTTACCCGATGGCCACCGGTCGGACCCCGGCCCTGGTCCCTGTGACTCCAGGGTGGACTGCTCCTTTTCTCAAGGCATGTGTCTCTCTGTGCTTCTGTTTTAGGGTCCCGGAGGAAGAGGGGACCGGGTCCTGCTTGCTCCTCAGTTGACTGAGCCCCCCTCAGCTTAGCTCTTCTAAGTAGCTCGTCATTTGACCCTCCTTAGCCTCGCCTGGTCTCTTGGGGTAGAAACGGACACAACAAGCTCTCGTGGCCGAGTGGCCGTGGGTAGTCCGCAGAGCGGAGTGTGTGGTGATAACCGAGTCGCCTGTGTGTGTCTTTAATGAGGTCCCCTCACTCCTGGGCGTCCATGAGTTTGTCTCGTCACTGACATCGCCTGTGAAGGTCTCTGGGACGTCCGTTGTTAGGCTAGTGACGCGAAGACGGATCTAACTTAGTCCCCGTGTATGAGTTAAGCTCTAGTGGGATAATCAGTGCCCAGATGGCGTTAGCACACACCGAGAGATGGCTTGAAGGAAGTGTGTGCGGTGTTCCGTGGGAGCACAGAGGACCCGTATCCCCGCGTGAGAGGATGAGAATGGATCTGAAGATGGTATCCGAGCTGACTCTGCGGGAATGCGCAGGAGTCGGCCGTCGGAAAGGGTGGTGACGGGCGGCGCGGTGGAAGGAAGACGGATTCAGGCAAAGGGAACAGCCTGAAGAAAGCACAGGTGAATGAACTGCGCGACGTATGTGAATGATAAACTGATAAAGTTGGAATAAAAAGAGGTTTGTGAGGTTGGAAAGGGATGCAGGCCCTGATCTCGGAGGGTTTGGTGAGTTGCGTAGGAGTTTGGAGCATCCCTATAGGTCGGGAGGGGGCCGTAGGTGGGCTTCAGCAGAAAAGCGACGTGGCCAGCTGTTCGTTTCAGAGCGCCGGTGCAGCTGAGTGTGGGGTGGGTTTCGGTGGGTTGAGATTGATGGTAAAGAAAGCCGTTGAAGACGCTGTGTGGAAGTCTAGTTGAGAGACAGCTGGGACCGCAGGCCGGTGGTGGCGGAGGTGGGAAGGCGAGGCAGGTTTGGGAAATCTTCAGAAGTAGCATCAACGGGAATTTCTAATTGATTGGGAGGTGGTAGGTTGGGTCAGAGGGTGGAGCAGTATATTCTCTGCCCCTCAGGCGGGATAAGCAGCCCTCTGTGCTCCCAGGGAGCACTGCGGCAGGAAGCATGTGACGGGAGTGCAGGTGGGAGCTGGCGGGCATGAGGACTGGTGATGGTCTGCTGGGTCGGGGCTGGAGGAGCTCTGTGAACCAAGTGCCAAGTTACATAAGGAACGTAGGGCTGCGCCGGTCGCTGACGGGGCTGATATGTCACCCCACAGAGGCGGAAGGTGGCGTGGCCAGAAGGCATGTGAACCTCACGCACGGAGGGTGGGACAGAGACAAGGGTGCTGGACCAGGAGCTTCGTCGAGTCCGGGTTTGAGTCCGTGTTTCAGGGTGAATGTCACTGACTCGCCTGAGCCGTTGTGCTTCTGGAGTTGGATGGTGGGGAACCTGAGGGGGGGCTTTGGAGGGATGAGGCTGGGCCGCAGAGGTCAAGGGTCATTTCTTAGTAATGTCTTTTCGACACTTTTTCTAAGGGTTGACCGAGTGATTTCACACGTATTTTCTCAATAGATTCTTAACGAGTCTGAGAAGTAGTTTCTTTCATCCCTGTTTCGAGGTTGGGGCAGTGAGACTGAAGTTTACAGACTTGCTTAAGGTGACAGCAGCACACCTAGTTAATGGCACACGCAGAATTGAAACGTTCTCACCCTCAGTACTTTCCGTGTCCCTCCTGTCAGCCCTAAGTTCGTCTGCGACAGCGTCCACGTTAGAGTCGAGTGAACCCTCCCCTCGCTGTGCCGACATTGAGAGGTGGGCTGGGGGGCAGGGGCTCAAAGCGGGGTTTCGGTCCGGGCGAAGTCTCTCGGCGACTCCCACTGAGCAGGCAGCCGTCCGGGTGAGTGTGACGTCCTCTTGGGGGACGTGACGACGTTTCTCCGACAGGACGTGGACTCAGGCGGCATCGGTGGGCCGGGAAGGCTCCGGGCTGTATTCCCAGTCGGCGCTGACTGAGCGGGCGTCCCGGCGTGCGGGAGGCCCGTCCTCGCCGCGGAGTGGCTCACGGCCCTTTCCTCCCGCACAGCGTGCTGGGGACTGCCGCTGCTGAGCGGGGCTTCCGGGCAGCGCTGCGCACCTGAGCCCAGCATGGCGGGCCTGAGGCGGCGGGCGAGCCAGGCGTGGCCGGAGGAGCGCGGGCTGCAGGAGCACGGGCTCTACAGCCTGCACCGCATGTTCGACATCGTGGGCACCCACCTGACGCACCGGGACGTGCGCGTGCTGTCCTTCCTGTTCGTGGACGTCATCGACGACCACGAGCGGGGCCTCATCCGGAACGGACGCGACTTCCTGCTGGCGCTGGAGCGCCAGGGCCGCTGCGACGAGAGTAACTTCCGCCAGGTGCTGCAACTGCTGCGCATCATCACGCGCCATGACCTGCTGCCCTACGTCACCCTCCGGAGGCGGCGGGCTGGTGAGGGCACGCGGGGCGCCGGCGCCGGGGGTGGGGGGCCCCGAGAGGGTGGGCCGAGAGGGAGGGGCGCGTCTTCGCGAATGACTCCCTCTCCCCGGCAGTGTGCCCCGACCTTGTAGACAAGTATCTGGAGGAGACTTCGATTCGCTACGTGACCCCCCGAGCCCTCAGCGATCCAGAACCGAGGCCGACCCAGCCCCCTAAAACAGGTGAGGACGTGGGACCCCTCATCTTCCCAGCCTTGCCGCTTCAGTGAAGGGACTGTCCCCCCCCCCCAACACACACACACACAGGTGATGCACTCACGTCCCGTAGGGACACGAGGTTTCCAGTGTCCCTCCAGGTCCTGGGGTAGGCACCGCGTTCGGCCGGCTGAGTGGTCCTGCGTGTCCTCTGACTTCTCCCCTCACCCCCCGACCAGTGCCTCCCCACTACCCTGTGGTGTGCTGCCCCGCTGCGGGCCCTCAGATGTGTAGCAAGAGGCCAGCGCGAGGGCGAGCCGCACTTGGGAGCCACCGAAAGCGCCGGAAGTCGGTGACGCCAGATCCCAAGGAGAAGCAGACGTGTGGTGAGCAGGGCCGCGGGTGGCAGAGGGCCGTGGGCTCCAGGGGCGTGGAGCGCTGCGGGCGCCCTTCAGTGTGGGGCTCCCTCAGCTGCCGTGGAGTGAGGCAGAGCAGATGTCGATGGGGGGTGCTGCTTCCTCCAGCGTGGTGACAGAATGTTTCAAGTGCCTTTAGTTGCCACTAAGTCAGAGGGTGCCATGGTGACACCCTCGTCGTAGGGTGAAGCAGGTCACGCTGGGGCGTCACAACAGGCTGTACCTGTGAGTTAGGGAAACACCCCCTGGAAGGCGCTGCTTGTTCGCGACGGGGCATCTGGCCTGGGCACAGCCCACGAAGGGTCCTGCCGCGTCCTGGGGCGGCGGCAGGGACACCGCCGGGCCCTCCGTCAGAAGCTGGCCGCGTGGCGCGGCCCCTGAGCGTGTCTCCCTCCGCAGACATCCGGCTGCGGGTCCGCGCGGAGTACTGCCAGCACGAGACCGCGCTGCAGGGCAACGTCTTCTCCAACAAGCAGGACCCCCTCGAGCGCCAGTTCGAGCGCTTCAGCCAGGCCAACACCATCCTCAAGTCCCGGGACCTGGGCTCCATCATCTGTGACATCAAGTTCTCCGAGCTCACCTACCTCGACGCCTTCTGGCGCGACTACATCAACGGCTCCTTGCTAGAGGCGCTCAAAGGCGTCTTCATCACAGACTCGCTCAAGCAGGCTGTGGGCCACGAGGCCATCAAGCTGCTGGTGAACGTGGACGAGGAGGACTACGAGCTGGGCCGACAGAAACTGCTGAGGAACTTGATGCTGCAGGCGTTGCCCTGACCCCCCTCACGGGCCTGTCCCCGGCACTCGCCCGGAGCGCACGTACTGTCCCGGGGTTTGTTCTCTACCCTTCCGACCAGTCACACCCCTGCCTTTTTTTTTTTTTTTTTAAAGGAAAAGACGACATGGAAGTGGTGTCCCCCACCCCTCCCTGACCCACGTGCCTGGGCTTCCCCGTGTGTCCCTTCCCACTCACCCCGACGTGTCTACCGCCACCTGGCCACTGAACCGTGAAGCGTGTAGGGAGCAGCAAAGGCTGCAGGGCCTGGTCTTGGAAGGGACGGGAGCGAGCCCTGCGCTGGGGTGCACTGGGGGGGCTCCCAGGGCTTCTGGCTTTGCAAGGGCTCTTACGTTTTGTCTGAAAAACCAAAGGGCTGTGAGGAAGGGAGCTGTGTGGAAGGCAGGACTCTGGAGTGTCCTTTGGGAATTACTCTCCACCCTCCCCCAAATTATAATTTTTAAAAAACGAAGAAGCTGTGCCCTTTTCCACTGTCTCCTGGCCTTGGTGCTGCTGTCTCGTCTGGGCCACAGCTGAAACCTGCCTGCTGGGGCTCCTTTTTTCCCCTTTGTCAGACCCTCTTCAGGGGAAAACAGGTTAAGGGGACTGGTCAGCCGTCACCCTCCCAGCTATGGTGTGTGTGTGTGTGTGTGTGTGTGTGCACGCGCGCACAGGCCGGGCGGGGCAGAGGCCGCTGATTCACACACACTCCCCCTGAAAAGGGGAAGGGGGAGTGTGACCCGCTCCTTTCATGTTCAAGTGAAAATAAATTCTGTACCCTGCAGCCCTTTCCCCTTGGCATCCTTCTGGCTTGGGCAAAGGGCACTGTAGGTGACTGTGATGTCATTCAGCATCAAGTCCCTCCTCCTCCCTCCCTTCTCCCCCCGCCCCCCGCCCCACTCCCAGGCTTGGGCGCACTCCGGCCGGGGACATGCACTGAGTGTTGCACTTTTACTTCGGGAGGGAGACGCGGAACGAGTCGGGAGGCCTGCAGGTGGCACCGGGTCCAGCTGGTCCAGTCCAGCTCCCAAAAGAGGCGTCCAGACACAGACGTTATGATTCTATTTTTTTCAATGCCAGTACTGCTCAGCCCTCAGCATAATTTCAGTTTTCATGAAATAAACAGTGACGATACAAAATCCCACCTTTCTGAAAGTGAAATGTGAGCTCAGGCGAGTTTCCCCTTTCCCAAGCTGAGCCGAGGTTCTCCAGGTGAGGGGCCACACCTGGGTCCTGCCCCAGCGCTGCAGCAACAGCAGCTCACAATGGGGGTCTCAACTCACTGAAGTCAAGAGTCTTAGGACGGGGGGTGCCCCAGACTGCCGTAGACGTCAGGCCTGCGGTGCTGGAACACGGGCAGGTGTCGGCGCAACTGCCGGAGGTAACTGAGGTCGACTCGGGCAAGGCAGAGGCCTGGTCCCTCCGAGCAGCGAGCCACCACTGTCCCCCAAGGGTCCACCACCATGCTGTGCCCGTAACTTGCTCTCTTCTCGTGGTGGCGTCCGCACTGGGCTGCTGCTACCACGTAGCACTGGGTTTCGATGGCGCGGGCCCGCAGCAGCACCTGGGGGTAAGGAGACTGTGTCCACGCCCGTGCACGCAGCAGCTCCTGGGGCAGTGGCAGGCAGTGGACACGGCAGGCTAGTCTACCTCTAGGAGCCACTCTGATAACTGCCTGGGAATGATTTTCAACACAGGAGAGTTACGGCAGCAGCCTAGGAAACAGACTCTCCCACTAGCTGGGAGGGGTGGAAAGTCTGCCAGCTGGAAGGGCTGGGGGAAGAGGAGATTGAGAGGGCGTGTGTCTTGTGGAGGCGTCGTCTTACCTCCCAGTGGGCTGGGCCCGTTACAGATCCAAAAGCTGAAGGGTAGGTAAGTATTTCTGCTCCAGCCTGAGCCAATGCCAGAGAGAGTTCGGGGAACCGCATGTCATAGCAGATAGCTAGACCGATCTGGAATGTCAAGGACGGCCTGCTTAGCCCGCTGTCCTGTTGGTCACAGCATCTGGTCACACACACACCCCCCCACTGCTTAGGGCTTTCGACCTCCTATCACCTAGTCACGGGACTCCTATTCCCCTCCCCCCTCGCCCTCGCACATTCCCACCTTGCCTGCTGGGGTGCTGACAGGCAATTCGAGACCGGGCCCAGGCATGGTAGAGTTGCTTTCGCGCATAGGCCCCTGCCCTGGCAGCTCTACGTCACACAGATGCGTCTTCCTGTACGTGGCCACGACTGACCCTAGAGTGAGGGGGAGACGGAAACCTGGTGCTGGTGCTCTAGAACAGGGGTCCCCAAACACAGGGCTGTGGACTGTACTGGTCCAAGGCCTGTCAGGAACCGAGCCGCACAGCAGGTGAGCGGCGGGTGAGCGAGCGAAGCTTCACCTGTATCTGCAGCGCTCCCCCGTGCCAGCATCACCGCCTCAGCTCCACCTCAGCTCATCAGGCACTAGATTCTCACAGGAACCCCGGTCCCTGGTGCCAACAAGGGTGGGGACCGCTGCTCTGGAAGCCCAGCTCTCCCTCCTCCCAAGGAGGAGACAGTTCACAGGCCAGGAGCAGGAGTAGGGACACTCTGCAGAATCTTAGTTTATGCACAAGAGCCCAGGAAGAAGTGGGCTGAAGTTATGAGGTCTCACCCTTGCTGTTCAGAAGCACATGACAATTGTAGATTTTCTGAGTCTGCTCCCAGTCTTGGCCACGCTCGTGGAAGCCACCCAAGGACAGCCAAAGTCCACATTCCCTGGGGGGAGGGGACACTGGCATCACATACACAGTCCAGAGGCACGACCCAACAAAGTAGCTGTCCCTCTCTCCTTGATACCTGGCAAGCTGGGCATATTCTCCCAACAGTTTCCCACCCAGTGGCTCAGACAGGTGTAGCGTCTCTGCAGGGTCCCGGGCAATGAAGTCAAATGCCTCAGGCAGGAAGGCCAGGCAAGCGCCCAGTCTGGCGGCCTCTCGAACCAGCTCAGCGCACGCTTTAAAGTTCTGCTGCTTGTCTGGTGTCGACGTTACCTGGCACACGGCCACCAGGGGCAGGTCCCAGGAGGAAGAGGAGACAGCCATGGCTTTGGACCTGTGAAAGTCACAGACAGGGCTCAGACTTCCCGGCATGGGGAAACCCAAGCTTAAACATAAGGGGCTCAGGTGGGGAGGCAGGAAGGCTGGACTTTTCTTTGATTCTGCTGCTACAAGGCACAACGACCCACCAATCGAATGTTCTGAGTTGGCTGGTACCCCTCTGTGTCCCGCCATTCATTTAACCCACATTTACTGGGCACCTGCTATGTAGGACAGGTACTGAGGATACAATAAAACAGGTTACCTGTGCTGAGCACAAAATACTGAGAGTCGAGGTATCCGGAGTCTGGGACACAGAAGGGACAGGAGCTGCTGAGGAGGCCTGATGACGAAGCCCAGCCTGCGGAAGGTGAGAAGTCAGGACACCAAACCCTCCCTCAAAGCAATAAATGTCTAGATTCCCCGACTTCTCCCTTCACACGGGGAGGCTGAATCAGGGCCCTCCAGGGAAAACCCCCAAGTCTCCAAAACGCTCTTCACTGCAGGTGATCATGGGTTACAGGAGGAGAGACCCCAAGGAGGGGGCAGGAAACCTCGACTTGGCCATCTCGCATTACACCGAGGCCCTGTCCCCCGCCGACGTCTCTGCACCTCGAGTCACCTTCGAGGAACTTCCTGGGTTCTCCCCGCCGCGCCTCCAGCCCGCGCACCTGCGCAGCCGCACCGGCCCGGCGCAGTCCCGCCCGAGCCCGGGATCTCCGCGTGTGGGGGGGGCGCCCGCCTCGTTCCCACCGGCCCGTGGCGGGCGGGGGGCTCGGCACCCGGACCCCGCCCCGCGCCCCGCCTCCCCGGGGGGCGTCCGCAGAGGGGATTCGCCGCAGCCGGCGGGACGGGGCGACGGCCTACATGAAGCTCCCGCCGCAGCGCTCGCGGGCCCCGGGCCGGAGAGCCGGGCGCAGGGGGCGCCGGGCGCGCAGGCGCACGCCGGCGCCGGAAGTGACGCGCGCGAGGCCGCGCTGCGCGTCGGAAGCCCGGCAGGCGGCGAAGATGGCGGACGGCAGCGGTCGCGCCGGCAAGAGCGGCGGCGGCGGCGGCGCGGCCAAGGGGGCGGTGTCGGCCGA
Source organism: Macroglossus sobrinus (assembly GCA_004027375.1). Lineage (NCBI taxonomy): Eukaryota > Metazoa > Chordata > Mammalia > Chiroptera > Pteropodidae > Macroglossus > Macroglossus sobrinus. The sequence goes on from PVKZ01005108.1 coordinate 28,122, forward strand.
GCAGGTGAGGCGCGGAGAAGGCGGAGGAGGGCGGCCCGGCCGGGGCCGGAGAAGAGGCGAGGCGAGGGCGTCCGCGGCCGGGCGGGTCCCTGCTCCGGCCCGCGCTCGCGTGGCCCCCCAGAGAGGGGAGGGTCCTGGGAGAGCTCCGGCGCCCGGGCGGAGGAGAGCCGCGCACCCCGGGGATGCTGCGTGAGCCTCCGGGACGGGAAAGCCCCGGAGGCAGGGCCTGGGAGGGCGCACAGGCCTGGCGGGAGGCGGCTCGGCGCTTCCCCCACTTCTCCGCACCCTCGAACAAGGCACGGCGGGCCGGGCGGCGCGTAACGCATCCCAGGGCGTTCGTCAACGGGCTGGTTGGGTCGTCTGTTACCTACCCTGAAGCCGAGGTGACAGTCGCAGTCACTCTGCAGCGCCGCGTGACAGACATACTCGATCGAACGGTCTAGTGTTTCATACTGTGTTGATTCGGAAGTCAGTAATAGGTCGCATTCCTTTAGAGACCAGAAACCCTTTTCTGATCCAAGTTTGCATTTCCCCCAGTGCCTGGCATCGGGCAGCGTTTCGCAAATTAATCGGAAAGCGTTTTGTGGCTTGGGAAGCATGGTTTGCTGATAGCGGGGCTCGTGTTTAATTGTGGGAGGACATCCGCACACGAGGAAGGAAAAAGTAAACAGTAGCTCTTTCTTTTCATTACAGTCATTGATCAGTTATTCGTGCAGTAGATTTGGCAGTTGATGGGATAAGGGTGTGTTCAGAGATAGAAACGTCCAGGTGGCCTAGTGGTTGGGATTCAGCGCTCTCAGAGTTGGAGCCAGGGTGTCCTACCTGGAAGGTGAGAGTGGTGTCATTCGCAGCAATAGGGAGACAGGAGGAATAGTTTAAAACTGGTACAAGGTGATCAGCTCAGCTTTGAATGACCTGATTTTAAGGTGTCCATAGGACATTTAGGTGGAGATGTTCTGTGATAATAGAAGCTACTGTTTATTGACAGTCTGTTAATTGCTAGACGTTGCTCTAAATCTTTGATGTTAATCTCAGGTAATCCTCACCGCATCCTATGGGACAGATACTATCTCTATTTTGCTAGTAAAAACCTTAAGATTCAAAACAGAAAGAACTTGGCCATGGTCGGACTTTTAAGTCATTTTGTCTCACTCCAAAGCTCCTTCCACTAACTTGGAAATGTGGGTCTAGAATTTCTGAGAAGGCGTGGCTTTGCTGTCAGTCAGAATAAAGAAAGGAAGGAGATTGTTGAAGTCTAGAATACCAGTTGAAATCTATCGGTGATAAAGGGAGGAGCGCTGTGAACAGAATCCTCCATCCCGTCTCCTTCTGGCATGCGCGGAAGAAGGTGCAGAACAGAGGAAGGGGTGCTGGAGGGTTGGGAGAGCCAGAAAACTGGAGGGTCCTGGACACTGAGGGAGCCGACACTTGCTGTGTCGTCTCTGTTTAGTTCTCATTATTACCCTGGGTCAGTGGCTGTCAACCTGCGGTGGTTTTGTCTCCTAGGAGACGTTTGGCAATGTCTGGAGACAATTTTGGTTGTCACAATTAGGAGTTGCTACTGGCTTTTCGTGGGTAGAAGCCAGGGTTGCAGCTAAACATTGGACTGTGCTGCACGGGACAGCCCCCCAGAACAAGGAGTTATCCAGCCCAGATCATCAGTGGTACTGATGCTGAGAAACTCTGCCTATGGGATATCAGCTCCAGTTCATCAGTGAGGAAACCGAGAGAGGTCAAGTAACTCAGTCACATAGCAAGGCAATGGCAAAACTAGACTTTGAACTTGGATCAGACTCAAAAGTTCAGGGTCTTCCCACCATACCATGTTGCTGCTTGAAGGAAGAGAGTTTCAAGAAGCAGACTAAAGATAGGGAAGAGGCCTTTGGATCCTGTGCACAGTGAAAGGGAGATTAAATGACTGGTTCACACAAAGGTCAAGAACAAGGCAGCTGTGAGGATCTCGGGAATAGGGTTATCTTTAGGACGGCCAGGCGTCTTAGCTCCAGCTGACTTCCTCCCAAAATTCAGTTTCTGTGGAGAGACTCCTGTGTGGGGTAGGTTGCTGCCCCTGTGATCAGTAGCCGGATCACAGGGAGGGCAGGTCTCGAGTGGGAGGGATGCTGGGCAGCCCCAAACAGGAGTAGCTAAGTTCAGAGCCCTCCCTGTCAGCCCGCATCACCTGAGGCTAAGCTCCTGTGCAGGTGCTCCAGAAGCTCTGCATGCTACCTGGTATCACAGGTGCCTCTCCTCAGCAGCTGTCAGCGGCAAGGTGGACCAGCAGTATCTCATGTTCGGCAGCCACTCATCCGGTGTCTGGTGTAGACACGGCAAGCTTGTGTCCTGTGCCTTTTTCACGCAAACTTGTGCCCTACGTAACTGTCTGCTGCTGCATCTTTGTGAAGCCTGCCACCCTGTGTTACGTCTTGACTCTCTGCCATTTACACTGTCTCCTCTGTCACTCCTTATCTCTTTCTCACCCTCGTAGGTGATTGCTGGCTTCAACCGCCTTCGGCAGGAACAGCGGGGCCTGGCATCCAAGGCAGCGGAGCTGGAGATGGAGTTGAATGAGCACAGGTGAGGGAGGGGAGACGCGAAAACGCCAGGAAAGCTGGATGGCCGTGTGCGCGCGCACGTGCTGGGGGGCCTGCAGCGGAGTGCGCCTGGTCCTCAGATCCTGCCTTGTCCTCCCCCCCCCCCAGCCTGGTGATCGACACGCTGAAGGAGGTGGATGAGACCCGCAGGTGCTACCGCATGGTCGGAGGGGTGCTGGTGGAGCGGACGGTCAAGGAGGTGCTGCCTGCCCTGGAGAACAACAAGGAGCAGGTGGGTGAGATCCTGGAGTGGGCGCTCCAGTGACAGGGAGGTGAGCAGGGGGCCGAGGAGTGAGAGTGTGAGCAGGAGCTCACGCGGAACCGCGAACGGCCTGCCAGCCTGTGCGCTTTACGCCCTGCGCTGACCGGCCCCTTAGCGGAGATGCCGCTGGCTCTGCCACCTGGCTGGTGTGCGGGAGGGAGGCGGCGAGGGTGTTTCTAACTTAAAATGCAGCTTCCTAGATCCTCTCCCGATGCAAAACCTTCGGACACGGGGCCGCTAAGTGGCATTCTGTAAATGAGGCGGCCAGGTGGTTCTTAGGTTCACTGAAGTCATCATCGTGTTTGAGAAAAGAATGGTTTTAGTGCCTATTCTTACTACCTGGTTGGAGGTGTCATCTTCCCTTCTCTCAAGAGGTCCGTGGCCGGTGGGGGAAGGGGGGCCCGTGTAATCTCTACCGCTTGCCCTCTAGATCCAGAAGATCATTGAGACGTTGACGCAGCAGCTTCAGGCAAAGGGAAAAGAACTGAATGAATTTCGGGAAAAGCACAACATCCGTCTCATGGGGGAAGACGAGAAGCCGGCCAAGGAGAACTCGGAAGGGGCTGGGGCTAAGGCCAGCTCAGCCGGAGTGTTGGTCTCCTAGGGCCAAGGCCTTGCGTTCTTCTCTCCCCTGACTCCCACGTCTTCTCGTTTTTCTTTATCGTTGTAATTATTTTCTCTGCTGTTGTAATATTTTTTTGTTAATTAAATGTTTTGGTCAGAATGCTCAGCTCTAGCCTGAAGCTTTGTCCCACTGCTGAGGATGGAGTGTGCATGGGGTGGGAACGGCATGAGCTGTGGCTTTTGGTTCCATCAGGTGGGCTCGCAGTCTCAGGAGGTCCCAGGTTTTTTCCTTTCCCTTGCAAATAAAGATATGTTTACTTACTTAACACCCTCACCCACAAAGATGCCGAGGCAAATGTTGACTCTCAGATTGACATTTAATAAGCATTTGACATGAAGCAGGGAGCTCTGGTGGTGATGCTTTATGAGTTTACCACAAAACACAGGCTCGGCAGTGTGTCTTGGCAGGTTCCTTAGATGAAGAGGTCCAGGACGCAAGCCTGTGCACTAGCCGTCCTGCCATCCTCACCAAAACCCCCGACCAGGTACAGCTGGTCATTGCAGAGGCAGGTGCGGTGGCCCATGCGTTTCAGTCCGCGGTCCGCACAGGGGAAGTGGAACCACAGAGGCCGCGGCTTACCTGCCGGGTGAGGCGGGGTGCTTACTGGCCGCCTGGCGCTCTTACGGAAGGCTTGACTGCTGGGCCTTCAGACTTCACTGGTGCGTGCTCCCTCTCAGCTAAGCCTCCCGTCTCCCTCCCCCAGCACTCTGCCCCCCTCCCTTCTGCCGTCTTCAGGGTCCCCTCCTCCCACACTCCCCTCGCCCCCTGGGCGCTCTCACGGGCATCGTAGACGTAGAGGTCATTGCAGACGGCATCTCTGGGTCGGGTCAGAGCCTCTCCACCGAACATCACGGCAAAGGGCCCCACCACGGAGCACGAGTGATGCCGCAGTCCCCGAGGCCCCTGCGGGGACCCCCGCCCACTGCTCACAAGCTTTGCAAGCTGCTCGGTCAGCCGCGGGGCAACAGCTGGCTCGTCCTTGGGGGGGAAGGAGGGGCCGGCTGCAGGGATTCCGGCGTCAGGGTGTTAGCCGCCTTGCACCCCACGCAAGGTGTGAGTCGGCGGTACCTTAATCGTCCCGGGACTCCAGTGCCCAGCTACTTCTGGTTCAGCGGAGCTGCAGCCACCAAACAGCAACAGCTGGTGAGCTGGGCGCGGCCCGGGGCCCCGCAGCAGCGCGGCGCAGTGCCCCGAGCGGGAGGCTGTGTGGTGGCCTTCTTCCTTGTAGCTGGGGACGCGCACAAAGTCGGCCTGAGGGGCGTTTTCTGGGAAACGGACGTGCTCTTCCCCTTTCCCCACCCCCTCTGCCGAGGGCTGAAAGGGCGGCATGGGACAGTGGCGTGGGTCGCAGGACAGGGAGGGGTACCTGGGGTTCGGCTACCTTGGACACGGTGCACGCCGGGACGGAGGGCGCGGGGTTGAGGATGTGGATAAAATGCCTGCGAAGCTGTCGAGCCCCGGCTTCTCCGGAGAGTAGGTGAGGGGAAGGTGGAAGGTTTGGGGGGGTGGGGTGCCATACCAGTAGGTGCGGGCGCCAGGGTCCAGCCTCAACGTGTAGATGCTTCCAAAGCGACGCTGAGTGCGGGTGCCGCCCTCCCGGCCCGCCACCCGCACCTCTCGGTCCGAGAGGCGGGTGCAGGTGTGGCTGCTGAGGCCGGCGGGGGGGCAGCTGCCGGGGGCCGCGGCCCACGCCTCCCACTCCCCACGCTCTGTGTCCAGGGCGGCCACCGTGGCCAGGCGGCGCGCCCCATCCCAGCCGCCCACGGCGCAGAGCCAGCGGCCGCCCAGCGCCACCGCGTCGTGGTGGCTGCGCCTCGGGCCGCCCCGCGGCCCCATCCGCACGGCCTGGTCCCCCGCCGGGTCCAGGACCACCGTGTCGCCGCTCGGCTCCGTCGCCCCTCCAGCCAGGAGGCCCCCCACCAGGTAGAGCCGACCCCGCAGTTCGGTGCATGAATGGAAGGCCCGCGCCAGAAGCGCGTCCCGGGCCACGGGTCGCCAGGTCCAGCGCGAGCCCCCCGCCCAGCCCGGGGGCGCCGCCGCCATTGCCCGGGCTGCGGGGGTGAGGGGGCGCGGGGCCGGGCGGGGGTCCCTTGCACCCGGAGCCGGCCCCGGGACCCCTCCGCCGTCGCCCAGCAACCGCCGCCGCCGCTGCAGCGCGACCTCCCGCCGCAAACTGAAGGTCGCAAAGCGCTGGTTACCGTGGCGACAGGAGACCAGGCGGAGCAGAGAACCCGCGGCACAGTTGCCTAGGCGACAGGAGCGGTGCGCGGTCCGCGAGCATCCTGACGGAGCCCGGACGCTCGGAGGCCGGGGGGCGCCGGCGCCGGCTCCGGCCCGGGACCCGCCGTGCGGGCGGCAGGGGCCGCGTCACCCGAGACCCGGGCAGCGGCGCCGGCCCCTCCGGCCCTCGTCTCTCCGTCCGCGCGCTCGCTCGGGGGTCCACGGCACGGGCCGTGGGCGCTGCCCTCGGCGTCGCGCGGACCCGGGTTCCGGCGTGAAGGCTCGGAGGCCGGACCCGTCGGCTCGGCCGCTAGAGGGGAGCAGAGCCGCGTCCCTGGGGCGCCGTCCGCGCGCGCGATGGGGCGCGGGTGGGGGGCCGAAGCGCCTCGGGCGTATGGGAGCCTGGCAGCCGGTCACTGCCGAGTCCTAGGAAGACCGATTCCGTGGGCTCCTGCAGGACGGGGAACCTGGGGACTGTGGCTTCGGGAACTCAGGGTTAAGGGGCAGGGACGTCCCCGAGGTGAGACCCAGGGCAGAGCTGCCGGCCTTGGAAGCTGGCGGGGCGGACTCCGGCCCTCCCGGTGTCTTCCTGTGCTCCGGCCAGGCCCCCGAGCTGGGGCTTAACTTCGTCCCCCGGGACCAGGATCCCAGCCGCCTCTTTCCGCTGTGGGGGGCAATGCAGGCAATTTCTACCCCCGCACGGTGGCAGGTGGCAGGTGGCACGGCGGGGCGAACCGGACCGGAAGCAGGAGCTGAGGCCCCCGGGGCTGTGCAGGGGAGTGACGGGCGCGCAGTTAGAGCGCAGGGACCTGCTCCCCACCTGCCCCTTAAAGCCGAGACTCGGTAACGGCTTTGAAAGTCTCAACCCTCCCAGCGATGGCTGTCCCTGAGGCTGATAGGGGGCGTCCTTTTTCCCCAGATGGGAGTAAGAAAAAAAAAACCTCGAATAAATCACTGACTTGTGATGCGCTTGGCTCAAGGCTGAAAGCCAGCCAGTCCTCTCCGCGCGGCTGGTGGCTGGCTGGGCGCCCAACAGCTGGGTTCAGGTATGTCACAGTCCCCGGGCTGAGGCGAGGCGCGGCCCGGGGGCGGGGTCATCGTCCTCGAATTCTATTGGCGTCTGTCTCGGTTCCCGGCTCTCGCTTTCGCCTAAAAGTCTCCGGCTGCTCTTCCTGCCAGACTGATTTTCTGCGTTTCCTGGTAGAGCAGGGAACTCCCCACCCCGGGGGCCGTTCCCGCTTTGTTTCCCTTTCTCCTCTCAGTTTCCACCCGGGCCGAGTCTTCGGCAGCCGGCGTCTCACTCGGAAGTGGCGCGGAAACCCCGCATGCTTCTTGGGTGCAGCCCCTCCCGTTTTGCGCCTCCCCGAGGGGCCTCCAGCCATTGCTGCTCCAAACAGACCAGGGGGCGTTATTGTAGAGGAGGCAGAAAAAAAAACCCAGGGTGAAAAAGAAGGAAAGAGAGAACGAAAACAAGCCGGTCTACACCTGCGTGACATGCTGCACAGCCCCAGCAGCCTCTGTGATGACCTGACAACAACACAGAGACCAAAACGGCATCAGGAGAACAGGAAGTGGAGAGAGCGTGCGACAGGGCAGCCAGGGTCCCCCTCCGATCCGCGACCTGCTTTCTTTTCCCCTGCCGCTAACGCCCAGGGACCCCCTCTGTGCAGGTGTGCGCACGGGCCACCCTGAAAGCCCCCCGGGCCCTGACGTGACCCCGTCCGTGAGTTTGGTCTCCGTTGCCTTCTCTGGCCAGCAAGGACCCCGGCAGCCCAGCTTTGCAGACCGAGTCTGGGTCTGTCCCAGCCCCCAATCCACACACCTTGTCTCAGACCTTCGCGAAACTCTGTTTTCTTCTTAACCCCTTTTCTGACGGACCCTCCCGGTTCCCAGCGTCGTTCAGTTCTCACGGACAGCCAACGGTGGGACGCTTGGGGTCTTGGTCACACTCTGGAGACCCCTCAGGCCCTCCGGCCTCCCTCTCTCGGGCCCCTGCTCTGCTGTCCTCTGACCCTTCCACGTTTCCCCACAGCGCATTCTGGCCCCAGCTCTGGCTCTTCGCTCTCAGCCTCGCCAGAATGGGGACGTGGACAAGCAGAAGGACGGAGGACGACCAGGGAGAGAGACTGCGGGAGGCCAGATGTTGAGCTGGAGGTGGCTGGAGAGGACGGTGGGCGGGTAAGCGGAAGACTGGGGGTGGCGGGACGGGGAGTCAGGCGCGTCGGAGAGTTGGGGGGATGGCATAAGGAGGACCGTGGCGATACTGAGCAGGAAAGTATCATTGGGCCATCGCTGAGTGGTCAGAATCGAGGGCCGAAGACGGAGGTACCTCAGTGACCCCAGCGGCGGGCACGCAGGCATCCGGAAGCTTCTCTTTAGGCCTTTGCATCTGTGTTTCAGATTCCGTCTGCGTGTCTGTGTCTCTGAATGACCCTCGTCAGCAACCCCGTGTGTGTGTCTCTCTCTGTATCTGTCTCTGGTCCCAGCTGCCTCGGGGCGCCTTGAGATCTGTCTGGCCACCTCCGCTTCTGCGCCCGTCTCTCCGCGCCCGGCCTGCCGCGCTCCCAGCCTCCCCGCAATGCTGAGCAGAGCCCACCCTCTGGTCTCCTGGAACGAGCTTCAGAACGTCCCAGAAGTGGCCGGGCTCCTCCCCTCTAGCCGCACTCTAGCACCGTAGGGTCAGCTGGGGGTCCCTGGGTCCAGGAGGAGGGCACTGATCGCTGCTGGAGACTGGAGTGGGCTTCAGCGTGTGGGGGGGCCTCCCCGGGCGCAGGGTCTCCCCACGGAAGACCGTGGGCCTGGAGGCCCAGCGGGGGAAGCAGGCCGGCACGGGCGGCGAGACGTGAGCCTGTGTCCCTCGGACTTTCCTTGTGGCTCCCGGGCCACCGATTCCTGACCCTGCCAGTCACCGCACGGGGGCATCTGGCACGTCTAGAACCGACGGGGAAACTGAGGCTTGTGATGAGGCTGGAGGGAGGTTCCGAGGGTCCCTGTGAGGAGGCGTGAAGGGGTCCATCGGGGGAGACACTGGAGGGGTGAGGGGCTCTGTGGGCTTCCGCCCTGCGTCCCCCCCAGGCAGGGGGCTCCATCCTCAGAGGCTCCAGCCTCGCAGTCTCTGGGACTGAAAACACACAGGACGGGGTCCGAGTCTCCAAGTGCAGTGGCAGCGAGTCCGAGAGCTGGTCCTGCGGCGGCGGCCACGGCCGCGACACAGCCTGGCCTCTGACGGGGCGGGGGGGCAGGTCTGAGGCTGCCGGTCCTGGGGAGAGAAAGGAGGGGTCAGAGTTCACCAGACGGAGAGGAGGGTTATTATACTAATGCACTAGGAAGGTCTGTGCTTCAGCGTGAGAACCTGCAGTTCCTGTCAGTGTCCCCAGATGCCACCGCCCCCCTGTGTCCCCTGGGCTCCTGCCCTTCTCCCCACACTGTTCCCCAAGCTCCCACCCCTTCCAGCTTCTCACAGCCCCGGGGGCTCCTGGTCTCCCTGGATCTGAGCCTGTTTTCCGCCCTGCAGCTGTCCTGCCACCCCTGTGCTTGGTGAAGCAGGGGCTCGACTGCAGCCCTCCCGGGCTTTCCCATGGGGAGGCGGAGTCGGGTGGTGGCAGGAGCTCAGGCTGATGGCCAGGAGGTGGCCATCTGGTTGGGGGAAGAACCACACCCTCAGTGTCCAGGCTGAGAGGCCACAGAGGCCTGGAGTTACCTGGAGGCGCCCCTGGTGTCCGCGTTCCCAGCCCCTGGGGCTGCCTCCGAGTCCCCCGCAGGAGGGCTCCCTGGATGGGGCAGGGGTCGCCGGGGAGCACAGCTGGGGCCCTGGCCGGAGTCCCTTCCGTCAGCAGCTGTCGGCAGCCCGCGGAGCCATGGCTCTTCCTCGCCTTGCTGCTGTTGTCGCCCCTTGGAAGACTGACTCCCGCGAGGGCACCCCCTCTCGTCCGGTGGGGAGAGGGGGGCTCTGCACATAACAGCCTGCTGGGAAGCAGGGCCAGTGCACCTGCCGGTTAGCGCCCCACCCGCGGCTGACTCTCCCGCCCGAGCTCTGAGGGGTGTTAGGCGGCCAGGAAGCGGGGTTGTCAGGCACTGGGGGTCTGTGGGCCTGAGGGTGGGCAGACAGGAACAGCACAGCACATGGCAACATGTGGGGGGCATCTCCTGGAAGGACCCGCCACCCTAATACCCAGCACAGCCAAGCACTGGCTGGAGGGGAGCAGAGGGGGTTTCCAGCAGGGGAGCTGCGGGAGGCCGAGTCCTGCACCCCCCCGCGGGGTGGGGGGGACCAGCATCCCAGGGAGGAGCAGGGGTGACCGGGAAGCCTTGCCCAAAATAGCCTTTGTCCTGGGGGTGGACGCAGGGCCGGTACCAGCCCCCTCGCACCACGGTGCCGGTCAGCAGGCAGCGCCTTCCCGAGCAGACACCAGGGCAACAGCAGAGGGGCGAGGAGAGCGGGGAGGAGTGGAGCGCAGGTACTCGTCTACACCCGCGTCTCTCACCAGTCCACGCCGAGTGATGGCCCACCCTTGTCCCTCCCAAAGCCCTGTGTCCCCCTCCTCCGACTCTTCTCTGACCCCGGCTCCGGGCACAAACAGGACGTTACTCACGGAGGAGCTGTCTCTGCTACTCCCTCTGGACACAAACAAACATTTCAGCACAAGCCACTCCAACCGGTTTGGCTCAGGTGTCAGCCGGCCACGGGGACACACGGGCTACAGGCGGTGCCGGGCCGCACGCAGGCACCAAGCCCCGCGGCGGCGCGCATGCGCGCACGCGCGCACAGACCCGCAGGCGGCGGACAGCGAGGCGGACCGCGAGGCGAACTGCGGTCGGTTGTGTTCCCATCTCTCCCCGCTGAGGGCTCACTGAGGGCAGGAACCACGTGGACGTGTGTGTGTCTGTCCCCTCCTGGTGCCGCCCACGGGGATGCGCTAAAGAGGCCCCTTGGCCTGGACGGTTCCCACGCTGCCGGCGGGAGGAGGGGAGGGAGTGAGGCATGAGGGGGCATGGGGTTCGAGGGGAAGAAAGAGCAGGTCCCAGGAGACCAGGCACCGATGGGGAAAACCTTCCCCCGCCAGTGTTTCCCCCAGCCCCAGCCCCAGGTTCATCCCAGAAGACGGAGGGGACACCGAGTGTGAGGGCTGCTCCCAGCAGCGAGGCGGGGACACCTGTGAGACTGCAGCGTGAGCTCAGGGAGGCACTCGTCGGGACGGGAGAAATACCCCTCCCTCAGGCGAGGCCTGGAGTGGCTGCCTGGCTCACGGGTGTCCTCAGCCCTCATTTCAAGGCCGCCCGGCTGTTCACAGGGGCCTGAGCTCGCCACGCACATACGGGTCCACCGTGGCCTTCCCCGGCCCCTGGGGAGTTCTGCCTCCCTTCAGGGTCCGTGTGGCTGGAGGGGGCGGGGAGTGACAGAGGACCCCGACCAGGGGTCACAGAGCTTATGACGGGCTGCACCGCGTGGCGGGGGGAATAGTCTGGGTGCCCACCGTGCGATCTGTCTGCTTTCCCACCCCGTGCCTCAGTTTCTCCTGCAGTTTCCTGGACCAGGGGGGTGGGGGGGAGTTGTGGGAAGGAAAGGGCTCCTCTGAAACCGAGCGGTGGGCCCCGAGGTGCGATAAGGGTAATTATAACAGGGCGCTCCCTGCCCGGCCCCCCGGGCCGCACCCCACCCCCACACAGTGCATGGGGTGGGGCTGCTCCCCTGGCACAGGCTGGGCCGGAGTCCCAAAGCGGGGAAGGGGGTCACCCAGGCAGAGGCGGAGAGAAGCTGGACCCCAGGGCTCCCCTGACCTGTGAGGAAGAGGTCACTGCCGTGGTCACCGCTGAGTCTGGACCCAGAGAGGGGTCACAGCCGGGTTCGGGAGCCTGTCTGGCCTCACCGAGCCTGCCCGGCTCTGTGCCCCGCACGAAGCCCCTCGAAAGCTCGTGCTGTCGGCAAAAGTGGACTCAGTTCCAAGCGCTGAGGACTGTCCCAGCCGGGCGGCAGGCACGGGTGTGCGACAAGCCTGCTGTCTAGGGGGTTGGCGGAGCACAGCCTCCTCCTGGCCCTCCGTTTGCTCGGGCGCGGGCGCCGTGGCCCGCAGCAGGCTCCCACCGACGCGTCGCGTCTCGAGTGGAAGCTTGCAATCCCTTAGGGAGAGAAGACGCACACAAGCGTCGAGTGCACAGGCTGTCGCAGAAGGCCTGGCGGGGGCCAGGGGAACGTGGGGAAAATGAGGGGTGTCCTGCAAAGTTCAGACATGCGGTCTTGCCCAGCGCCTGAGACGGGCGGGCCAGGTGACCACGCAGGTGGCGGAGGGCGCCGTGCCCTGGGGCTGCGCGGGGCCGCACAGGGCTCCGGGCCAGGGGGCAGTTCCGGCGGCAGCTGAGCGGGCCCACCCGGAGGGGACGCCCGGGTCTGCCGGCTGGCGGTCGCTCAGTCCCTTGGGAGTGGGGCTCACTTCAGCCCCTTCCCAGGGGTCTCCGGACTGCTGCTTGCCTCGGGGACACAGGTGTCTGAGCTAGCCGTCCCCTCTGGCCGCATGAGCTCTGGGCACCAGTTCATCCCTCAGGAGGAGCCACTCTCGGGGACCTTGGCCACCCTCAGGGCTGTACCCCATTGCTCCTGGCCTCCTGCCCACCCCCCACACCCCCGCCACCCCTCCTCTACAGCCCCTTCCACTGGCTGCCGGTGAAGCCCAGAGTGGAGGGTGGGACCCCCCCAGGCCCCTCCTCCCCCCAGGCCCCTCCTCCCTCCCTCCCTGGCGCCCATTAGCTGGCCCAGGCCGTGGGGGTGGCGGCTGCTGCGGAGCCTGTGCCAGGCCCAGCCCCCTGGGACGCACCTGTTCTGACCTGCTAAGCAGGTTCCCAGGTTTCTGCCGTCGCTGCTGGCCACAGCGTGGGAAGCCGCTCTGGGGGCACTCGGAGCTCCCGTCACGGCCCCTCGAGAGGGTAGCTGCAGCTGGTGGGTGGCGCGGCTGGGTCCCCTAGCAGAAAACGTGGGAGACGGGCAGGCGTGTCGGGGCCCGTGGACTCCGTGACGCGCTGCCTTCCTGTTCGGCTCCCGGTCCAGCCCTAGAGCGGCTCCCGGGGGAAGTCGGCGGGACCTCGGACGGACTGGGCAGCTCTGCCTTCGGACCAATGGCCCCGTCCCTGGGAGCCGACAGGTGGGGGCCTGCGGCCCGGCTGCTGCTGCTGCTGCTGCTGCTGGCATCATTTGCAGGTAGGCCGGGCCTGGACCACCGGGCCCCTCACGTCTGAGCCCGCGTGGGTGTGCGCACTCTCTCTCTGCCTCTCGCTGCCACCCCAGCTGCCAGCAGCGCTCCCCTCCTCTCCTCCGCTGGCTCACAGCCCCTTCCAGCCCCGGACAGGTCACCCCGGGGCCCCTGGCGGCCTCGCCCAGGCCGGAGCTGCCTCTGAATGCAGACAGGTGCCCAGGGTGGGGCAGGCAGAGGCCCCGCGCGCCTGGCCCCGGGGGGCGTCCGCCCTGGCTGGGAACTGCTGACGGAGCGGGGCTGACTCAGGGCTGAGCTGGTGTCAGCCTGACGGGAACGGTGAGCGGCGCCGGGAACAGTGCGTTTCATCCCCTCTCCCTCCTCGGCGCCCTGGGGGAGCCGCGCGGGGGCTCCTGCCGGGGGCCTGTGGCCCCCTCGCCCCCCGAAGCCGGGTGGTGGCAGGGCGACGGCTCGGGCGAGTCGGGGTCTAGGGCAGGGTGCTTTCCCGGTCGGGTGTGGTCCTCTGTAGTTCCTCCCGTCCCCCCACGTCCTCAGGGAGATGCCCCGCGTTGCTCCTGGCGGATGTGTATAAAGCAGATCAAGTGACAGGAGTTCGTGACCCGCAGCCCCGGGGGGCGGGGGGGGACAGTGTGTGCGCGCACGTGTGCACGGCAGGCAGACGCGCCGTGCGTGACAGACGGCTGCCCCTCGGGACGCCCGGGCCTGCCTGGGTGGGACAGTTGGAGTCGCAGTCCCAGGAGCAGCAAGGCGAGCTGGTTGACCAGCAGGCCCAGCAGTGATGTCACTCACCACACCCCCAGCTGATGCTGGGGCTGCCACCCTCCGACCTTGAAGTGGAAGGGTCAAGGGCCGGCCTCCCCTCACAGGGCGCTGAGCTCCAAGCCCTCCGCCCCCCGGCCCTCGCATCTCAATCCCCATCTTTCAGGCAGCCTTGTCCCTTGTCCCTTGCTTAATCCAAGAGGGCGGGGCCTGGCTGCTGAGGCTGGGGACCGGGCAGCCACTTCCCACCAGGGTCCCCCTCTCTTAAAGGGTGGAGTCATGACATTTGGGGCTTGGACAGGACTGGAGAGGTCGTGTGTTGTACGAGGCTGGAGGAGGCAGGCAGCAGACCAGGGTCGGGCACGCGGGCAGGGGTGGTGTGTGCTCTCCGGCCACCCGGCGTGTGAGGGCCGGGGCACCTGCGTGCCCCTGGGGCTCAGCAGGACGAGGCCCTGCCACCGACCTCCAGGCACAGAGCCGTGTGTGTAAGAGGAGCGCACGGGAGGGGACAGGAGACCCTCCTAGTTAGGGCGCCCCTGCCACCACCCGCCCAGTGCCTGCTGGACAGGGGCTGTGGGGAGAGGCCTCAGAGGCGTCCCAGAAAGCTGCTGTCCAGTGAGCCACCACTCTACTGCTGCGTCACCTACAGGGAGCTGGCGGGGGGCTGAGGGCTGGGTCCCCCGCATCCGGCTCCTCTGTGCTTAGGATTCCCGGTGGCTCCCAGGAAGCTGGAGTGTTTCTTGTCTCTGAAAAATCCTTGGGCCGAGAAGCCAGAGTTGGGTTCGGCCCCGTTTCTGCTATTAATCTGTGGGGCGACCTTGGGCGCCTCAGAAACTGAGCTTCAGGAGACCAAGAGGCAGGACTGGCTGGCCCCCGGGCCCGCCAGCTTGGGGTTCTATGCGTGACTGTCCAGCTCCGACTGGGGCGCTGGGTGCTGGCCGGTCTGGCCGTGGTGGTGGTGGTGGTGGCAGGGGAAGGTCCTGGCCGCTTCTCGGAGTGGGGACTCGGGTGCTGCCTTCGGCCCGTCGCTGCTGCACTCAGACCCCCACCCGACCCCAGGCCTTGGCTGCCCTGAGCCCCAGCGTTAGGCCCCACCCCAGAGGCGCTGGCTCTTGAGAGGCGCCTGGCTAGGGAGGCGCCCGACACCACAGCTCTTTGTCTCTCCTTAATGGGATGAGTTCCCGGGTGGGGTCCCCTCCCTGCTCCCTCCCCCACCTCCTGCCCTGGGGCTGAGGGCCCCAACTCTGCAGGCACCCCTCAGTGAGACCCTCCCCCTAGATCTTTCCTGGGCCCAAGTGCGCCCCGGACCGGAGGGCGAGGGCTCCCCTGTCCGCCGAGGTGGACCTGCTTTGTGTCTGAGGTCGGCTCTCCTGGACAGGGAGGCCGCCTCCCTGCTCCCTGCTCCTACTCCGTTGGCGGAGGGGGCGCGCCTTCCTGTGGGACTCCCCCACGGCCTGCGGGGGGGGGGGCAGAAAGGAGGCCTGGGATAGCCGGGGAGCCCTGTGGCCAGCGCAGTGACCTCAGCCCTGCCCCGCCGTTCTGGGGGCTGTGCTCAGCGGACCCAGACGCAGGGACGGCAGTGAGGACTCCAGACCACCACCTGGGGACCCTGGGGTCCCCCAGGCAAAGGGCCTGGGAGCCTGCGGCTGCATCTGAGACTGAAGGTGAAGCTCAGGACTGGGGCCACCAAGGCCCTGGAGGGCTGTGCCGGCCGGGGGCGCAGGGACTGGGAGGGGCCTCTGGTCTCTGCCCGCCTGCCCAAGCCGTGTGTCCTGAGGCAGAGCTGGCATGGGGTGGGTGGAGGGGACGGCTGGGACGCAGGTGGTGGGGGGAGGGTCTCGGGAGTTTGGGAGAAGCTGAATTCTGCATCTCCCACCCACAGTGTGGCTGTCGGCTGCCGCGGTGACTCAGCCGGGCTCAGACTGGCTCCGGGGGTTTAGGGGACTTATCGGTGCTGGGCGCTGCGTCTGGGCCAGGGCCTGCCCTCCCCCGTTGCTCTCCTCTCCCTTTGCACTGGGGCGGCCCCCCTCCCCACACTAATTGGTGGGTGGGCGCCTTGCCCAGGCTGGGAGACTCTCGCTAAGCCGTGGGGGCTTAGGGCGAAGCGGGTAAGTGTGGGAGAGGGATGAAGGCAGAGACGGCCTCCTGGTGTTCCCAGCTCCTTAGCTCCCCAAGGCCAAGCTTGCCGGGTGGCTTATGTCACCTGTCCTGGGCGGGGGGCTTTCTCACCCCGGTGTCGCCCACATCTTCCAGCTCTCGGGCGGAGGTGGGGGGGACTGCGGTTAACAAAGGAGCGTGAGCCCCTGGCTGGCTTGGATCCCTCTCCCACCCCAGGCTGGGTCCCCCCTCCTGCAAAGCCACAGCAGACAAGCCTTCCCCCGGGCCTGGAGCTGGAGCTGGTTCTTCTGGTGGTGGCAGCAGCACAGGCCCGACAGACGTCCCCGGGAGAGGCCTGCGGGGGGCCAGGGGTGCTGGGCCTGCACGGCGGGTGGGGGGTGCAGCAGAAACCCGAGGGGCACGGGTTTGTCCTGTTCCCTTGGGGAGCCCTGGACGGTAACTTTCTGTCACCTAGAGGGACAGTGACCTCACCTCCTGGTGCCTCCACCTGAGAGGACTCTGCCATGGGCCTGGGGCGAGGTGTGAGGACAGCCCGGGCGGCACTCCAGACGCAGAGCCTGCACCCCGGCCCGTGGGCAGCTGCGACGGGGACGCGCGGGAGCCGGGGGGACCCACGTCGAGATGCTCACTCCGCGTGCAGAGCGCGTGGCTGGGGCTCACCCCGTGAGCACGGTGACACGGGTGGGGGGCCCGTGTGCTCCCGCGTGTCCCCCACGGCGCCCGCGGTTCGTGCCCACGGCTGCGGAGGAAGTGACCCTAGCGCGCGAGCTTCCTGCGGGGAGCCGGCCCCCCCGCCATGTGCGGACCGGACGGGGGCCCTCGCCCAGCGCTGCGCCCTCAGACGCGAAGGCCTCGCAGACCCCGCGCCTCACCCGCCCCCCTCGGGGCCTGTGCGTGCTGGCCGGGGCGCCGGGGGACGGGGCCCCTCACACGGAGCGGCCTCCTTCCCCAGAGACACTGCAGCCGCGGGCCTCAGTTTCCCCTCCCGACCGAGATCGGGGGCCAGGCCCCGCGCCGATGGGCGCGTCCGAGCCAGGGATGGAGGGCCTGTCTGGGATGGGCGGGCGGGTCCGCAGGGCAGGGCCCCAAGGAGGCCGTGGGGGCCTGGCCCGGGCGGGGAGGCTGAGGGCAGGGATCCCGCCCGGCCAGTTGGGCCTGTTTCTCCTTGCGCAAGGTGGCGGCTGCGGCTGGGTCTGAGTCACCGGGGCCCTGACCGGCGTCCTGGTGCTCCCGGAGGAGGGCGGGAGGGTCAGAGGCTGGAGGGCCCGGCCCGCAGCGTCCACCACCCTCAGCAGGCTGGCAGCGGCAGCAGGGGCCCTGGGCTTGGCCTGGCCGCCACACGCCCGCACGGTGACTTCACCGGGCAGGCGGTGCGTCGCCTTTGCTGTGGTGACGTCATCATGTGACGCCAAGTCAGCAGCAGGTCGGGCGGAGGGGGAGGCGGCCGCCCTGGGAGTCTTCTGCCCAGGATGGGGATTCTCGAGCCCCACGTGTGTGTCTGGGCGTGCGTGTGCGTGCATGCGTGTGCGAGTGTGAGGGTGCTGCCCCTCCTGACACGCTCCCTCTGCATGCTGGACTCGGGACGGGGGGCTGTGGGAGGCGTGCGGAGGGGACCCTCCCGCTTTGCTGGGCCCCTCGTTCTGCGAAGCTTGGGCTTGTCGTGGGGACCGTGGGCTTGGGACCGTGGGCTTGGGCACGTGCCGGGCAGTCGAGGTCTGTTGTGCCTGAGAAGGTGTCTTTTAGAAAATGTGGGTGATTCGTGGTGGGGAGGGTGCAGACCGCTGTCAAGGGTAAGAATGACAACAATGCCACCTGCCATCGCCCCAGAAGTCGTCTCCGGGAGGGCTGGGGTGTCCTGATGGGACAGGGCTCAGTCAGCCACCAGCGTCCGCAGCAGGGGGCGTCCCGCCCCGCCCCACCCCGCCCTGCGCCCACCGCGGCAGGGGTGTGGGTGCTCAGCTGGACTCTCCCAGGCTGGGCTGGGTGGGACCAACCAGCTCAGGCAGCTCAGGGCCCTGGTATCTGGCCCTGCTGGTCTGTCCTGTCCCGCTGGACCCTCCCAGCTCCTGCAGGCCTGGGGCTCTGCCTCCCTGGACCCTCAGGTCTTCCCTAGTGGGCTTCCCTGCCCCCCCATGCCTGCCCCCCGCTGATGTGGAGGGCCCCCTTTGGCAGCGAGCCCACACCAGTCCCCTCCCTGTCCAGCCCGAGCGGAGACTGCTCATTCCTCCTTGGTTCACCTGTTCCTTCTGTCTCTCTCTCACTCATTCACTCACTCACTCGCTCATCCGTCCGGTCCGTCAGTAAGCGTTAACCGAGCACCACGGATGTGCCAGGCGTGCAGGCCACGTGCTCCCAGAGGGAGCCCGAGTCGGAACCCGTGCTTCCACGTGTGATGCGAGAGCCAGTTCCCACTCCGAGGAGCTTAGTCCGGCGGGCGAAGCAGGACGGGGAGGCACCTGGCCCTGCCTGAAGTGGCGGGGAGGCAGGCCTCCAGGAGGAGGTGGCATCCAAGTGTGTCTGCGGGATGAGTGGGAGCCACCCAGATGGCGGGAGGAGGCCCAGTGCCTGCCAGGGGCTGGACGATGGCAGGGCCCGTGGGGGCTGCTGCAGACACTGCCGGGCAGGCCCCTGCACCCCGGGGGGCCTCTGCGTGTGTCATGTCCATCCCACGGCTCCAAGTCTGTTCCCCTGACCCCGCCACCTGTGAGCTCCCCAGGCCGTGCCTCCCTCTTATGTCGGTCACCCTAGAAACCCAGACGTCATCTTGAGGTCTCCTCTCTCTCTCTCTCTGATCAGTCACCAAGTCCTGCCAAGTGTCCCCCAGGACCTGCCCCTTCCTCTCCACCCAGCAGCAGCAGGTCCTCGTGTTCGGGGGACACAGCACCCCTGGCCTCACACATCCGTGACGCCACGACCGAGTCTGAATCCCGGGGAGGAAGGGCCGGGCCGCTAGGTGCCCCGGTTCTGCCCTCCCCTCCGCCAGCTGGCCCCACCGCCTCGTGCCTGCGCCCCTCTCTCAGCTGGCCTGCAGCACGGGACCCCAAGTCCGAAATGATCACACCGTGCCCCGTCTGTCTCCACACGCCCCGACGGCACGTCTCGCCCGGGCGGGAAAGGGGGGCTTCTTTGCGGGTGAGGCTGCGGGCTTCACGCTCTTCCTCGTCACCACACAGAAGGCTCGCCCTGCGTCGCCGGCCGCTTCTGGCCCCCCGACCCTCGCTCTGACCCTGTCACTCTGTCCGCCTGGCCCTCGTCTTTCCGGGCCTCGGGCCCGCGGCCTTCCTGACTCGGTGACTCGCGCGCTTCTGCCCGGGGGACGTGGTTCATGCCATCCCTCCCCCAGACGACGCCTGCTGCTCTGGGAATCCAGTCTCTCCTCTTTGAGCCGTGCGAAGAACGCTCCGGGGCCCCCTGGGAGGGCCCCCTCCGTCACCTGGCTCCTGGCCGCTGTCCCGAGAGCGTTCGCTGCCCCCCTCCTTAGGCAGAACACGTTTGCCCGGGGCCTCCCCTGTGGGCTGTGCGTTCGCCCGAGGGCTGAGCCTGGTCTCCTGAAGCCTCCCACCTTGCCATCGCCCAGGAGACAGTCCTGGGCCGGGAGAGGGTGTGACTGCGCCACACCTCGTGGGCCTGGCCTGGGCAAGTCACTTCCTCCCTGGGTCTCAGTTTCTCATCTGGTAAATGGATAATGACACCTCCCTCTTGGGCAAGTCCCGGGGATGTAATGAGGTAATGGGCCGAAGGTCCTTTGCAAGCATCAATACCGCAGGAGTCCCCACAGCCTCAGGGGTCGCGATCACCGTGCGAGTCCCCGGCTCCGGCCGCACCCCTAACCCTGGCGCCTCTGTCCGCTGCTGCAGGCCGGTGCGCGGCAGGCGAGCTGGAGACCTTGGACCTGGTGACGGTGGTGCTGGGCCAGGATGCGAAGCTGCCCTGCTTCTACCGAGGCGGCCCCGGCGAGCAGGTGGAGCAGGTGTCCTGGGCCCGGGTGGACGGCGACGAGGGCGCCCGGGAGCTGGCGCTGCTGCACTCCAAGTACGGGCTGCACGTGGGCGCCACCTACGAGGGCCGGGTGGAGCGGCCGCCGTCCCCGCGGAGCCCGCTGGACGGCGCGGTGCTGCTGCGCAACGCCGTGCAGGCGGACGAGGGCGAGTACGAGTGCCGCGTCAGCTCCTTCCCGGCCGGCAGCTTCCAGGCCCGGCTGCGGCTCCGCGTGCTGGGTAAGCAGAGGGGGCGGGCGGGGGGCCCTCCCCGCGGTGGGGGCTCCGCGTGCTGGGTAAGCAGAGGGGGGCGGGCGGGGGGCCCTCCCCGCGGCAGGGGCTGCGCGTGCGCGGCCGCGGCCCTGCCCTCCGCGGTGCTCTCCCGCTGGGGCCGCCGGTGCCCCCGTGTTGGGAGCCGCTCCCTTCCGTTCCCCGGCGTCTCCTTCCTGGGCTCCTTCCCCCTGTAGGGCCATGTGGCCCAGGCTTGTTCCCTCTGTCCTGCCCTCTCCCCTCCGCTCCCGGAAACAGCCCTCACCCCTCCCCCGCCGCGCCCACCGTGGCCCCTCACCTGGCATGCCTTTCCAGGTCTCCCCGCACCCCCATTCCTGCCCAGCTCACGCTCAGGGCCCCGCACGTGACCCAGGCCCACAGTGACGGTTTCAAACCACCGAGGCCCTTCCCACGCCCACCCAGCTCCCCTCTCCTCCAAGCCACGCTCGCTGGGTCTTACAGCAGTCCCCCCAAACACTCTCGTTCAAGACCAGCCTGGTCACCTGGGCCCCGGGGGGCCAACGCCCTTCTTGATCTGGACCCCCAGCGAGTGTGGCTGGAGACCCCAATTGCCCTTTACACCCCCACGTTGTCCTGGGGGCACCTGTGGTCCCCAGATGCCCTACACCCGTGCTCGAGGTCACTCTCCTTCCTTCTCTGGGCGTGGGCTGTTAACGTCGTGAAGATCAGAATAGATCATAGTTTCCCTTTACCCACGTGGGCGTCTGAAACAACAGCCTCGCGGTGGAACCCCGACCTCAGCACCCAAGGATCTGGACGCGTCACTTAATGTCCCTGGGCATCCGTTTCCTCATCTATGACTCAGGGACGGTGCTATCTGTTATCTCGGTGGTTTGCTGACAGGGTTCAATGAGATAACGTGTGTAAAGTGTTTAGCGTAGCGCTTGGCACGTGGTAAGTGCTTAGTAAATGGTGCTATTATTATTACATATGTTACCCGGTTAGTTCTGTAATTACATCATTGTTTTCCTTCAAAAATGACCCATGCTCATTGTAAAGGAGACGAACCTTGGGCTAAGGCTGGTCTGCTGTCTCTCCGTGGCCGCGGAGGACACGGTCCTCGCGTGCGGGAGGCGGGCGGGGCGGGGGCTCCTGGCCCGGCTGTGACCCCCACCCCTCCCGCAGTGCCTCCGCTGCCTTCCCTGAACCCCGGGCCGGCGCTGGAGGAGGGCCAGGGCCTGACGCTGGCCGCCTCCTGCACCGCAGAGGGCAGCCCGGCCCCCAACGTCACCTGGGACACCGAGGTCAAGGGCCTGGCGTCCAGCCGCTCCTTCCAGCTCCCCCGCTCAGCCGCTGTCACGTCCGAGTTTCATCTGGTGCCCAGCCGCAGCATGAACGGGCGGCCGCTCACCTGCGTGGTGTCCCACCCGGGCCTGCTGCACAGCCGCAGGATCACCCACACCCTCCAAGTGGCCTGTGAGTGCCCGGGTCTCAGCCCCGGGGCCCGGGCCGCGCGGGAACGGGGGCCCTCCCTTACCAAGGGGGCTGCCGGCAGAATCACGTGCGCACGCGGAGTCAGGTGCCGCTGCGAGACGCACGGCTCGGGGTGTGGGGACGGCTGGGGACAAGCCCGGGTCCTGCTGCGGTCTCTGGTGCCACTTTGTCTGTCAGCAGAGTGAGCCCACTTTGCAGGGGGCGTGGGGGGGACTCAGCGTGTCCTGCTGGGCGCTCCGGCCGAGCCTCCAGGTGGCTGGGGCTGTTTTCTGCTCACCAAACCCCCGCCCGGGCCGTGGGGGCAGAAGCGAAGGAGTGGGCAGGGCCGCTGGGCCCGGAGGCACCAGGCCGCATTCCCTGAGCGCCTGCCGTGGGACTGGCGCTCGGTGGGCATCGCAGGGGACTCAGCAGTGACCCGTCACTTGCTGAGGCACTGGGGGGCTCCTTACGCTGGCCCCCAGGGCAGACCCCCTGGTGAGGGAGGGAGGAGGCGTGTGGGGAGCAGCCAGCCCAGGGGCTGCTCGGCAGCAGATAAGCAGGAGGGTGAGGGGCAGAGGCGGCTCTCCCGGGCGGGGTGGGGCGGGGTCTGGGGGGGCCGGCCCTTCGAGGAACAGCGGGTGGAAGGCCTCACTCCCACTTTTCCTCCTCCTCCCTTCTGCTCCAGTCCTTGCCGAGGCCTCGGTGAGGGGCCTTGAAGACCAGAAGCAGTGGCAGGTCGGCCGAGAAGGGGCCACGCTCAGGTGTCTGAGCGAAGGGCAGCCCCCTCCCTCCTACAACTGGACACGGTGAGCGTCACCGGGGGCCAGGGTCTTTCCCGCTAAGGCCAGCGTATACTCAGTGTGGGCTGGGTCGATATATGCTGAACCCCAAATAAATTGGGGCACGTGTTCAGACCGATACACCAAACGTGACTGGCCTGCCCTGGGGGTCCTGGGCACATGGTCGCTGGTGGGGAACCAGCTAATACGACCTTGGCTTTATTCCCTAGCCTTTAAATGATGTGAAGTATAATGCTGTATTTGCATACTGATACTGCACATATCTGTGTAAAGTCCTACAGCGGGTAAGACGCGCAGTAGGCTGACTCGAGACACCACAGTGGTGCCAGCACCACCTCCCCCGGTCCCCTCGAGGGTGCTCGGCTCTTCCAGGGCCTGGGAGAGCCGGGGAGGGGCCCGGGGCCCCGGGGCGTGAGCCCGAGGAAGGCGGGTGGCCTGGTGCCCAGAGCCTTGTCCCGGGCTCTGCGCGCAGCAGGCTCCAAGGCTGGGGCGCACACTCACCTTTGCCACGTACATCCAGCCCGGGCCGCAGTGAGGTGTCCCGTCGAGGGGACTGTTGTGTGGGCCTGGTGCCCACTGCTGCATCATGGGACGCCCGTGGGAGCCTGTGGGGCGGCACGCGCGTGCTGGGGGTGCCCGGGTCAGGCTGGGCGGAGGGAGAAAGGGGCCTCTGCCCAGACCTGTTGGGGGCAGGGAGGGGCGCCGTGGGAACAGCCCGCGGCTCTCGGTGATGTCGTGGGGAAGGGGGTGGGGAGCGGCCTGGGCATGTCGGGCGGCGGCGGCCTGTGCCCGCCCAGCTGGCACCCGTCAGCTTCCCCGTCCTGCAGGCTGGATGGGCCCCTGCCGAGCGGGGTGCGCGTGGATGGGGCCGTGCTGGGCTTCCCCCCACTGGCCGCGGAGCACAGTGGCACCTATGTGTGCCACGTCAGCAACGAGCTGTCGTCACGGGACGCGCAGGTCGCCGTGGAGGTTCTCGGTGAGCACCAGGCCGCCGGCCCCGGGCCGGGACGGGGAGCCGGGCGAGGGGCTGGGCTGCGGGGCCGGGCTGCGGGACCAGGCGGGGCGGAGAGGGGGCGTCCACCTCAGACAGCGGCCCGGCCCCGCAGACCCCCAGGAAGCCTCCGGGAAGCAGGTGGACCTGGTGTCGGCCTCGGTGGTGGTGGTGGGTGTCATCGCGGCACTCCTGCTCTGCCTCCTGGTGGCCGTGGTCCTGCTCATGTCCCGGTACCACCGGCGCAAGGCCCAGCAGATGACGCAGAAATAGTGAGTCCCACCCCCGGGCGCCCGGGAACAGGGAGGGGCAGGGCCCTGGCCGGTGAGGGCCGCCATGCTGCCACCTGAGGGCCGGATCCACATGCCTGGTGTCCCCAAGGACGCACGCGCGCACGCAGCACGCATGCTCTCAGCCGCACCTGCAGCCCCCACCTGCACCCGCACCCTCCAGCCCTGCCCCCGCAGGCCCAGCCAGGCTGGGCTCCCCCGGGGACCGCCCCCAGCTACTGACCAGGGCGTCTCTCCCAGCGAGGAGGAGCTGACGCTGACCAGGGAGAACTCCATCCGGAGGCTGCACTCCCACCATGCGGACCCCAGGAACCAGGTGTGTGCTGTGCCCAGGTGCGCTCCGCAGCTGCCGGGCCCCTCTGCTGCCGGGCCCAGCCCCCACCCGCTGTGGCCACTGGGCCGGAGCTGCCTGGGGTCTGCGGGGCTCCCGCACACGGTCCCTTCAGCACTGGCCCGGTCCCTCTGGGGAGCTGCCCCAGCACGGGTCCAGGGCAGGGTTGCAGTGGCCGGGCCGGGCGGGAGCAGGTGCTAGGGAGCAGGCTGGGGGCAGACAGCTGGGAGCAGACAGCCCGGAGGCTGAGCCCCCTTCTGACCGCTCTCCCGTGTCCGGGCCCCGCAGCCGGAGGAGAGTGTGGGGCTGAGGGCTGAGGGCCACTCTGAAAGTCTCAAGGACAACAGCAGCTGCTCCGTGATGGTGAGGCCCCCGGCCCCACGGGCATCCCTCACCAGGCCCCTGTCTCAGCCCCGCTCAGGCCGCCCATGCACCCCCCGCCGTGCCCTGAGTCTCCATGTCCCAGCCCCACGCCCCACACTCCCGCCCGCCCCGAGCCCACGGCCCTCGGGTCCGGCCGCCCCGCCTGGCTGCCGACGTGACCCCCCGCCCCGCGCTTGGTCCCCAGAGTGAGGAGCCCGAGGGCCGTAGCTACTCCACACTGACCACCGTGCGGGAGACGGAGACGCAGACGGAGCTGCTGACCCCGGGCTCCGGGCGGGCCGAGGACGAGGATGGCCGGGACGAAGGCATCAAGCAGGCCATGACCCACTTCGTGCAGGAGAACGGGACGCTGCGCGCCAAGCCCAGCGGCAACGGCATCTACATCAACGGCCGGGGGCACCTGGTCTGACCCAGGCCCCCCCACGCCTGGCTCCTCCTGCTCAGCGGCCCGAACACCCCCTTCCCGAGGGGGGGCGCCCCCCACGGACTGCTCGACCTTTCGGCCTTTCCCTCCAACCTTCCTGTCCTCCACGGAGGGCCCGCTGGTCGAGCCCCCGCCCGTGCGTGCGTGCGGGTCACGGCGCGTGTGCGCGTGCTGGTGTGAGTGCAGGCTGACTGTGTGCGCAGAGGTGCGGCTGTGCCTGGGGCGTCCCCGTGCTGCCGCGTCCAAGTCCAGGCGGCCGGCACCGCGTGTGCCACGGGACGCGGCGGCTGCCCGGGCCGGCCGTCTGCCTGCTGCCGCCGCGTGTGGCCGTGCGGCCTCTGCCTGCCGTGGCAGGCGCGTTCCTCAGACCCAGAGCAGTATTACTCCCGCGGAGGCTGGGGGCCGGCCTCCTGAGGGACAGCGGCCTGGGGGTGCCAGCGGCTGGCTGGCAGGGAAGAAGCCGGCTGCCCTCTGGTGGCCCGGGGCTGCCCACGTCCAGACTGTGTAAATACGCCTGCCAAGGGCTCTCTTAAGGACGAGGCTATGAGCCCTCTGCTCAGAGAAAAGACTGGGTTTCCATCCGTGCTTGGTGTTCCTGGGACTGCTGGAGGCCGGGCCGGCTCGGGCGGGAATCGGGTAGAGCCCGACCTCGCTCAGACCACCCAGGGGTCGCTCCTGTGGCTCTGAGGTGGGGTCTTCCTAAGGCATCTTTCCCCGGGTGGGGCCATCTGAGTTCAGGGTGCCAGCTGTGGCCCTGGGCGGGGAGGCAGGGCAGGGCCCTCGGCCCAGCCAGGGTCTCCTCGGCCGGGGTCTCCTTGGCCCCTCCCTCCCTTCTCTCTCTCAGTCCTGTCCGCAGTTGTCTGTGGTCCGTGGGGAGTGCTGGGACTGGGTGACAAGGACTCCTGGTTCAGCGGTGGCGTCGGGGGGAGAGGGCAGTGACCACGGCTGGGGAGGGCGGGGGGCCCGGTGAAGGGGCTCCCGGAGCGAGCATGCCCACTCCCCCCAGGAGTCTTGGGGCCACTGCCTTGGGCTTTTCTGCTTGTTTTTCTGGACGGAGCCTGGGTTTGATAAGGTCTGATTCTGCCGGAATCCCTGGGTTCGTGCCCGCACCCTGCTAGCCCCGAGATCTGCTGGATTTCTGGACCAAAGGAGAGACCCCCAGCCCCAGCCAGCCAGGCCTGGCACCCTCGCGTGTGCCTCCTGTGTAAATATGTGCATATCTGTACATACGATGACGTTCCGTGTTTAAATAAACAGATCCCACCTGTCCTGGCCGTCTCCTGCCTTGCCCCTTGAGCTGTGTCAGCCCCGAACCCTGTACCATCTGTGTCAGCCCTGGCCTCCCCGTGGTCCCGTTGGGGGGGGGGGCGCTGGGTGCCTGTGGCTGGGACAAGACCGGCAGCCACTCCGAGAGTCCCCAGGAGGGACAGTGGAGCCCAGGGCCCTTAGGGAGAGGCAGCACCTTGGGTTGCGGTGCCGAGAACCCTGTGTGACAATGGCGTGTCACCGCCACCAGCCTGGAGGTGGGTGGCAGTGTGCATGTGCTATAGATGGAGGAACAGCCTTGAATGAGCCCCGCAGTGTGAGAGCTGGGAGTGTCTGAAGACTGTCTAGTCCACGGGTCCCCCACCCTGGCCACAGACCGGTGCCAGTCCGGGGTCTGTAGGGTCCGGGCCGCACAGCAGGCGAGCGGCGGGTGAGCGAGTGCAGCGTCATCCGTATCCGCAGCCGCTCCCCTGTCAGGACCCAGATTCTCATGGCAGCCCCGGTCCCTGGTGCCACAAGGGTTGGGGACCGCTGCTCTCGTCCATTCCCCTGACTTTCGTGCGTGTGGAAACTGAGGCCCTATAAGGTCCTGTGGCTCAGCTGGGGCGTCAGGCCCGTCGGAGGCAGAACCCGGGCGCCCTGTCTCCTGCGTGTGCGACCTCGCCCCCCGGGGCAGGCTTAGGTCTCCACCCTGGACCCCAGAGTTCTGGTCCCAGGGGCGTGAGGCAGCTCGCGCCCCACACCAGCAGCCACCCCAGGGCCCTGACATCACCTCCCCTTGGCCAATGAGCGAGGTCGCAGCCAGGGGTGAGGATGTGTCGGCTACCTCCCCCGCCCCAGCCCCTGTGGTTGCAAAGATGCTCTACAGGAAGCGGGTTTGAGGAGCTGCACAGCTTCCTGCCCCCCCCCCCCAGCGCTGAGTGGGGCGAGCAGGGCGAGTGCCAGGTCGGGCCACGAGACGCAGCTTCTTGCCGGGGTCCTGGCAGCTTCCTCTTCCACGCGGCCACTTCCGTGCGGCCGGGGCCCCAGAGGCCGGAGCTGCTGCCTGCTTCCAGGCCCCGCTCCACCCCAGTTCGGAGCCCTGCCCCCTGGGGCCGGGGTGGGGGGGCCCGAGGCCGGCCGAGGATCGCATGGGGGCCCGGTAGGGCGAAGGCCTCGGGGGTCGGAGACCGGGCCGGAGCCCCGCGGCCCCAGCCATGAAGTCCCGGCAGAAGGGGAAGAGGAAGGGCGGCTCGAAGGAGCGGGTGTTCGGGTGCGACCTGCAGGAGCACCTGCTGCAGTCGGGCCAGGAGGGTGAGCGCCGCCCCGGCGGGCGCTCGTGGCGGGCGCTCGTGGCGGGGGTGGCGGTGGGGAGGGTGGCGGGGATGGCAGCTGGGATGGCGGGGACGGCGGCGGGGGCGGCACGGCAGGGGCCACTCGCGAGCGGCGGCCTGGGAACGGGGCGGCCCGGCGGGGACAGGGCCGGGGCGGCCGGCGGCAGGGGCGACGGCTGGCCTGGTCTGGACGGCAGGGGACGGAGCAGCGCCCGGAGGGCCTGAGGGAGGTGGGAGGGCCGACGGGGCCGGGTGGCAGGCTCTGGCTCCTCGGCAGAAGCCAGGAGCGAGGGTGTGGGGTGGGGACAGCCCTCCCCAGTCTCCGGGACCTGGCCCTGCTCTCCTTCCCGCTCAGAGGAGAGGCGGGCTTGTTGAGGACCAAGGGCCGGGGTGGGTGCGGGAAGCTGCGGAACCGGGGACGCCGGGGAGTCAGAGGTGGCTGGAGGCCTGGTGTGAGGGTGGCGTGCAGGGGGCAGAGGGGGTGCTGTGGCGACTCTGCGGAGCTGGCCTGGTGTCCACCCTGGGTGGCCTCGGACGGGGCTTGGGAATCAGGGGCGGCGCTGGCCGCCGAGCTTGGCATGGAGCGGCCACTGGTAACGCGTCTGGCTTTGAGTGGGAATGCAGCACAGGTGTCCTGGGCGCCCGGCTTGGTTTTGGCTCAAGGGCCCCTCCCAGGGAAGGGCAGGCCCCCTCCCCCACCCGCCCCACCCCGTGTGAGTCGTTTCCTCTTTGTCCTCCCCGTGCTGTGCTCTGGGCCGCTCAGCGCAGCAGCAGGCAGTGATGGCGGCTCCCGGCTCATTTCCTGCTCACAGCTGGCCCTGCATCCCCAGACACCTTCTTCCCCTTTTCTCCGCCCCCGGAGGCCCCCGGCCCTCCTGGCCGCCCCCAGGGAAAGCCCGGGGCCCGGGGAGGTGCCCTGAGCCGCCGACGTGACTTCTAGGTGCCCTTCTCTTCTCAGCGGGCGGAGCGGGCGCTCTGCACCGGGCGACCCCTCCTGAGGGGGGACTCTTGGCCGCAGGCAGGTGCTGTCCTCGGGGCTGACGCCCACCCAGCTCTCCGCTGCGCCCAGTGCGGCCTCTTGGTCCTGGCAGTGCCCTGCCCTGCCGCCCTTCCCGGCCTCTGTCTGCTTCCCCGGCACACGGGGTGTGTTCTCTGGAAAGGGTGGACATCTGGCCGCTGGGGCCTGGCCCAAGTGCACCCGCCGGCCCCCACCAGAGCCTTGCCGGAGCCCAAGGGTGACAGTGGCAGTAGCCGTCTCCCCATTCCCAGCTCCCCGGGGCACGGACGGCTGGAGGGTGGAAGGGCAGGCAGGCTGCCGGTGGCTGCTGCCTCCCCCGAGGCCCAGCAGGAACGAAAGCCCTTGCCAGTGGAGGCGGCTCCCGCTCCCCCCATCTCGGGGTGCCCCGTCCCCCCCCACACCCTGCTCCGTCCAGCGCCGTCTGCAAGCCCCACGCGTGCGTCCTTCCTTCTCCTGACCTTTGACTCTTCTGCTGCGCTGCCCGGATTCCTGACGCGTGGGGTCCCCAAGCGCCAGGCGCCCGCCCCGATCGGCCCCTTCGGTGGCGTCTCTACGCCTTCGGCTCGGCGGCCCCAGTCCTGTCTCTCCCCTGTGTTTCCGACCCCACCTCTGACCTCTAGCCCCTGCCGGCCTCCCCTTTCTGAGCCCATGGTCTTCTCCCCGTCTCCCTGACCCATCCCTGCAGAGGCTGACTCCAGGCTCTCGAACGGCTTTGTATGGGGCGCTCTGTGGGGGTTCAGCATCCTCAGAGGACAGGGTGAGGAAGACCTACCTGGCTTGGTTGCAATTCACGGGAAAAGGGCCTGGGGCTCAGGGCGCAGCAGCCACTCTCGAGTCGGGCGCTTCTGGAGCGTGAGGCACCGTGAGTGGGGCCGCAGCTCAGACAGGAGGGCCACCCGCTCACCGCACTCTGAGCTGAGGCCGGAGGTCAGGGGGCCCCTGCCGATGGGCCCAGGGCCCGAGGGGCGGATGGTGAACTTGGGGCGAGGGCTAAGGTGCGGCGAGAGGCGACTGGGGCGCTCGCCTCGGGTGCTCGCTTGGCCCCAGGAGGGGTGCTCCTTGCCTCTCTTGCCCTCGACACCTTTCTTGTCTCTCCCAAGTCCTGGCTCGGGGGTCCGGGAGGGCAAGGGCGTGGACACCAGGTCACAAGAGGGGTTAAAAGAGTGGCCGAGGGCTTTGTTCCCTTCATTCTGTATTTCTATCTTACTTAATTTCACGAAGAACTTGGGATGGATGACTTTCAAAGTCCAAAGCTTTACAAAAAGAGAGAGAAGATGACCGAAGGACTGGGGTTGGAGGGACAACAAGAGGAAGGGAGGATCGGGACCCAGAAATGCGTGTCGCCGGGTTCTCTGTGGGTCCCGGGCGCGGGCTCTGAGCGAGACGTAGCACGGTTAGGAACGGGACTCGTAAAGCCCATAGGACAAGGAGAGCACAGTGTCTTTCCGACACTGACCCACGAGAAGGACGTTCCTGGGGAGTCACAGTCTGTGGGGCTCCACGGTCCATCGCGGGCAACGTTCCGCGTCGAGTCTCCGAGAGGCGTCGCCGATGCTCACAGCTTGGTTCATTGCTTAGTTCGTTGGGTCAGGTGATAACCCTTCGTGGAGCACGTGCTCTGGTTCCGCACGGTGCCATGTGCTGGGGGGGATGTTACTACTTGTCCAACGGCACGGGTACAAAAGAAACTAGTCGATCTACGGCCACGCCACCCTGAACACGCCTGACCCCGTCTGATCTCGGAAGCTGAGCAGGGTCGGGCCTGGTGAGTCCTTGGATGGGAGACCGCCTGGGAAGATGGTAGGCGTAAAGACGAACAAACAAGAACCTAATCAGAACGGCCTGCAGGAAGCCCTACAACAGAGACACAAAGGACTGTGGGAGCTCTCTCACAGACGGAAGCGAGCGGTCGGAACCGCAGGTGCTGGCTGAGGAAAGTTTCGAAGAGTGCGGAGGGGTTCACCGTTTGTTGGGGGACTGGCCGGAGCCGAGGCTGGAATGGTGGCTTGGAGCAGGTGTCCGAGGGGTCCTCGGTACCGTGCTGAAGAGTTTGTATTTTATTCTGTGTCTGGACGGCGAGCGATAAGACTGGGGTGGAGCAGGTTGCACACAGGGCAAAGCTTTAGAGCAGGCAAGTGCTTCAGGAATCACTGTGGCCCGTGGAGAGGGCCCTCGGCTGTGGTTTCTGAGGGTTTCCCACACGTGACACACAGTGGCAGACGAGGAGGGATGTCGGGAGGGCTGTACTGTGATCTCGTCCCTACGGAGCTGACGGTGCCGTGACCGAGGAGGGCCCAGGGCGGGGGGACAAAACGAGCTCTCGGAACTGAATCCTGGCTCTGCTGGTTGGTCCTGGTCACTTGTCACTCCTCTGACCCTCAGTCTTCCTGTCTGCACAGTGGGGACGAGAGCGTGTGATGACAGCACCTGGCCAGAGGGCCTTCTCTCCTGACTCGACCTGTCTGGAGCTCGGCCACTATTTTGTGCCCCTTCCCATGACAAAACTAACAACACTAATACCCAAGCACTTGCTTGCCAGAGGGGGTGCTTCACAGTTAACCCCCTCAGCCCCGTCCCATCGTGGGTGGGACAACTAACGTTCTCTACTTTGTGGAGAGTGTCCCGTAAATGCACTTTCTAGACCGGTTTGTGCCGCGAGTCCCCTTCCACCCAGACTGCTGCTGCCCCTTTAAAAATTCGAGAGTCACAACAAGTAATTACGGAGAAAGGCAGAACTTTCTAAGGGGGACAGGCAGCCTCGAGAGGCCGCCGGGAGCCCCCTCACGGGGCTGCGGGGCGTTCGCACTAATGCTCAGGACCCAGAGGGCAGGGAGGCGGCAGGTGGGAGCTGACGGCCTGCACGAATCTTTCTCGCGAATTTTTATGCCGTGGGCTTTGCCCACAATCTCCCCAAACCCCCTTCCCTGACGCGCCCACGTCTCGGACGCCCAGCCCGCCTGACGCCTGCCTCCGCCCGCGCGTGTCCCCAGTGCCCCAGGTGCTGAAGGCCTGCGCGGAGTTCGTGGAGGAGCATGGCGTGGTGGACGGCATCTACCGGCTCTCGGGGGTCTCCTCCAACATCCAGAAGCTCCGGTGAGTCCGGCAGCGCAGGGAGGGCTCTGGGGGAGCCGGCGGTGAGGGCGAGTGGGTCCCAGATGCTAGGTGCTGTCGCGGAGGGGTTCCGGAGTCTCCTCGGGAGAGGTGGAGACGGAGCCCCCGCACCCCCAGGCTGGCACGCGTGCACGCGCGCGCACACACTCGCAAACTCACACGCCCGCACTCCCCCCCGCCCCGCACACAGCGTTTACAAATTTAGATGTGATTCTCACCCCATAAAATTCGCCACGTAAACACGTGCAGTTCGGTAGTGCATTCCCAGAGTGTGCCACCCGCACCGGCGTCCAACTCCAGGACAATCATCGCCCACAGAGGACCCCCGGCCCCGGGAGCAGCCCTGCACACACTTCGCCTGCCCAGGCCTGGCCGCGCTGGCCTGGCTCTGTCTCTGTGAGGCGCTCACTGTGGACGCGCCACGCGGCCGGGCCGTGGCCGGGCCCCGTGCGGCTGTCCTGCCCGCCCCGCGCGGTGCTCTCCAAGCTGGTGCTGCTGTCTCAGGCGGCGGAGCTTCGTGTCCCATGTCCCATCGCAAGGCTTTCCCACGTTTACTTTCCACTCCTTTGGCTTCCACGGATCACGGGGCTCCACACGTTCCCATCTGAGCACGTGTGTGGACGCGTGGTTCTGACTCACGAGTGTGTGGGAGCGGGGGTGCCGATCGCACACGCGTAGCTCTGTGCCGAGCGTCGAAAGGGGCGGCTGGACGGTTTTCCGCAGGCGTTTCCTCATTCTACAGCCCCACCCGCGGTGCGCGAGGGTCCCCCACTTCCTGCCGGCTCTTGTCACTGGGCGTCGGTTCTATTACGGCCGCCCCCGTGGGTCTGAAGTGACGTGTTCCATCTGTAGTGTCATCGCCCTCGTGAGCAAGTGCTGAGCACCGTCTCCCGTGCCCATCGGCCGTTTGTGTGTCTTCTTCGGAAAAATGTCTATTCGAACCCTTTGTCCGTTTTTTAATGGGGTCATTTGTCTCTCTTGAATTGCAATCATTCTTCACATTCCAGATACTAAACTCTCACCAGATCTGTGATTCTCAAATCCTCTCTCCCACTCTCTGAGTTGTCTTCACTGTCTTCATAGTGTCCTTTGACACACACAAGTGTGTAGTTTTGTCCTTCAGTGTACTTTTTCTCTGGTTGCCTGTGCTTTTGGTGTCGCCTAACCCAAGGTCGTGAAGATTTACACTTGCGTTCCCTGCCAGGGGTTACACTCGCCCACCCTCACACACACCTGGGACACCCCCCGGGCTCCTGCCCCGCTCGCGGGCCCCTGCGCACACCTGTGCGGAGTCCTGGCCCAGGGCCCTGTCCAGCGGCACATCCGCCGGCCCCCGCTGGGACTCGCCTCCCCGCGGAGACGTGGCCGGCTCTTCCCAGGCCCCCCAAGACCCCGCCCCAC
>PVKZ01005109.1:0-39379 GCA_004027375.1 Macroglossus sobrinus
CTCTCTCTCTCTCTCTCTCTCTCTCTCTCTCTCCCTCTCTCCCTCTCTCTCCCTCTCTCCCTCTCTCCCTCTCTCCCTCTTTTCCTCTCCCTCTCTCCTTCTCTACCTCCCTCCCTCCCACCCAACTCCTTTTTCTTTGTTCAAACTCTCAAGGAAGAGCACTGCTTATTTGCTAACCAATTAATGGCTTGGCTTTCTTTGTGTTACCTTTCATGTGTGTATGTTAGGTTGTGCAGCTGACTGTTGCCTGCAGTGGATTTCATGCTAAAACATACCCACCTTCATTCACCCCTTCAGCAGGGGTTGGGAGGGAGTGCCTCTGTGAAGCTAATGTGAGTTTACTTGCATCCCAACATTATATCCCACACTGAGTCCTAGGAAAGTATCTTCTTTAGGCAGTGATCTTGCCATGAATCATAGAGGTATCATCTGTCTGTCCCCTGTCATCTACATCAAAACAATGACTGGAAGTTTGGGTGACAGGATTCAGTTACCAGAACAAAGAAATTGGCATGTGTATGGTCCAGACTTCAGTCCAGCCAGTTTAGGTTGAGATCAATAACCTAATCTTGGAATAGGATTCCAAAATCAGGAATTGAGGTAGAGGTTCTGTCAAATCAATGGGCTAATATGACATGAATTATGAGAAGGCTTATGATTTAGAGCAATGACTGCAAAATCTACATGATACATCAGAATCATCTGAGAGCTAGTAATCTGCTAAGAGAATTCTTTTGACAAGATGGAGAGAGTGAATTGGATGGTGGAAAAGGGTCGGGTTTGAAAACCTCTGACTTACTAAAGCCCTCACCTACCTACACACACCACATTTTAAGCCACTTTATAGCATTAAGGGCCTATATTGTCTCACTTCCGGTGTAGGGCTCTTCTTTATATCCTTCTACTATCTGTATCATAGAAGGAGGATTTCACAACTTTCTTTTATATTAGAGAAACAGAATTTGTCTTGATGCGACTATTAGCTTTTATGCCAGATGGTCAGGCTAGGTAGGACTCAGGTAGATATCTTAGGAGATTGAATTTTGAATCTATGTATCCATAACACATGGACTTTGTTAATTTTATTCCATGGCATATAACAACAAAGTTTTGTTTATTGCTGATATTACATATCTATGCTGGATCTTCTAGTAGCTCTACCAGGAGCTCCCTAACTCCAGGACTGAGGTTAGCTGCCGAGGCTGAGGGAAAGGAGAGCAAGGAAGAGCATACCTTGACTTTAAAAGCTTCCACCCCAAAGTGACACACATCAGTGCAGTTCCTATTTCATTGGCAAAATCAAGTCTTTATTTGATATAGGCAGAAGAGTGGTCCTTCTGTGGACTGAAAAGAAGAGACTAATTTTTGAAGCCTAGCACACTGACCTTGATTCATTATCTTCTACATCCTCAGTGTTTAGATTAGTGTCTGGCACATGGTAGGTGCTAAAAAATATGCAATGAATAAACAAAGGAGGAATAAATATAGAAAAGTAAAATAATTTATATCACCCCAGGTTAACCTTGGTTCCTGGACGCATTCTGAAATTATCTGTGTTAGAACATTTTAGAAAATAATTCCAGAGAGGACTATGTTTGGGAAAATTGTCTTCAGTATAAATTATGTATGATTGGAAAGCCCTGAGTTTGAGGAGAATCGGAGCTGCTTGACTCCCTAGGTGTATTTTATATTGGTATAGGTATCATTTTTTTATGTTTCTACGAAAGGTATTTGGCAGGTCAGTCTGAATAGCTGTCTGATTGTCAGGATATTAAAGTGTGGGAGGTGAAACGGGGGGTCCTTCAGGGATTCCATAACAGAGCTGAGAGTAAAATCACCATATTGACAATTAATTTTGCAGAAGGATGTCATGGGGGTGCCCTTTTAACCAAAATTATTGCTTTTCTTGAGGTTAACATTGGTTTTTACATGAAATGGCCAAAAGATTACACTTAAGGGACTATTCTGGGAGACCTGGCACATTAAGCTTAATGGCACTGCCAGTTCCTGGCTTTGTCCTCAGTAAGTGTGACTCCTCAGAGCCACTTGATGCCAAGAGAACAAATGTTTGCGAGTGCCCCGTCTGTTTCTGGGAAATCTAAAACCTGCCCACAATTTGGCTCATTTGTAGTTGATCATGGGGAAAATAATGAATAGGGAAAATTGAGGGAGCACAAGACAGAGTTGCCAGGAAACAGATTTACTTCTCACATCCGCACAAACGAACTAAAGAAATGGTGTTAATGAAGGCTGGTTACTGACCATCTTAGTTCTAAGGAAGCACAACTACAGGGGTAGCGTTACGATGAAAAAGCAGCAGGCAGAGGTGGAGGACCTGGGGAAGGGAGTGGAGCGTGGTAGTTCAGCACGTGATGACAGTTAAATGAGGTCCTTGGTGGAAAAGGCTTAGCACAGTATCTGCCTAGAGAAAGTAGTCAGTAAATGTTAGCCAGAATGGTTATTAGTATTATAAATATATGTATTTATAAATAATAAGTCACTATTAGTCTCATCATCTTCTTATGGGTTCTAGTTCTTCCACTAACTGCAAACATATTTTCCATTACTAGTTAAACAGTTTCTGGGTCTTGTCTCCTCATTCTACCTTTTATGTATGGATTGTTGTAAGGGTCTGTGAGGGCAGAGGGCTATAAGCAGTTTATCATCTTCAAGGAATTTTGTGTCTACAGTGGGCAGAGCTTGTCCTCATCATTATTGCTAACGATCACTCCCAGGACCCAAGAAGAAAGAAAGCTGTTGAAAATGAGAGGATTTCACTTCCCTACTCTTGAGGCTCATAGTCCTGCATTAGTTACTGTCCAATGTCTGAAAACAATTGTTTATATATTTTGTTCAGCTTTTACAGCACAGATTAAGTCTGGTGCCTGCTACTCCATCAAGGCTAGAACTAGAAGTTATCCTAGCTTCCTTAATGCTTTTACTTTATTCCTCTAAATGAGGCAACAAACAAAGAATCCTCCCAGTAAACAGACAAAATAATAAAATAACTACAGACTGGGATAGGTTCTACGAAACAAACTAACAAAAGTGCTGAAATAGAAATGAAAGACAGGGAGGGGGAAGACAGAGGAGGCAGCTTTAAGGATGTTTAGGTTGAGATTTAACTGATGAGTAGGACCTTACTGATGTGAAGCAGAGCCAGGAGGGGCAACAAAACAGCATCTAAATAGACATACAGACTCTGAAAGGGTGACTCCTGCCAAAATTTCTGTTGCACAAACAAG
The DNA here is from genome assembly GCA_004027375.1 of Macroglossus sobrinus. Taxonomy (NCBI): domain Eukaryota; kingdom Metazoa; phylum Chordata; class Mammalia; order Chiroptera; family Pteropodidae; genus Macroglossus; species Macroglossus sobrinus. The sequence goes on from PVKZ01005109.1 coordinate 3,246, forward strand.
AGCTAGAGTATTTCATTTGATCTAACTGCCATGTTTTTAAATAGATAACTCATTCTGAGTGCTGCTAAGAGGGAGGGGTCTGGAGACCCTGAGAGGAATAAAGAAACCGAGTCTGTGGTTAGGGGTTGGGTATGGGGCAGCATCTGGGGGTGTGCTGGCGTGAGTGCTGTCTTCAAACACTGGAAGGCTGTCATGGACAGGATGGGAAACTATCTAGCGCATGAGTTGGCAAACTATAGCCCAAGGGCCAAATCCAGCCACTCAGCTTGCAAACTTAGGATGGATTTTTCACATTTTTAAATGATTATATTTTAAATGGTTACATTAGTACAGTGAATCGTCACTTAACGTTGTCCATAGGTTCTGTGACTTTACACAGAACAACTTAATGAAACCAATTTTACCACAGGATAATTGATATAAACAGGAGTCAAGTTCCCGTGGCATCTCATCAACATTATAACTAAATGATGTTAGAAAAAATGATGTTATTTGAGGACCTGCTGTACCTACATGATAGCCTCAATTTTGTTGCTTGGCCCTCAACGCTTAAACTACTTACTCTCTGGCTCTTTAAGAAAATGTTTGCTGACTATATGCTCTCAATCAATTGCAGGAATTTAATTTGCTATAGTTTAAGAAATGATAGCAAATTGGAATAAAAATTCTCTAAAGGAAAGGTATTCTCCCCTGTACTGGGTACTGGAGGGCTTTCTTCAGAGGTCTCCTCCTTATCCCTCACTCACACTGGGTGGTTTCCACCGACTCAGCTCATGCATGAGAGGACAGCATTTGGCTTTCCTGAGAATGGGGAGGCGCTGGGCCAAATGGCTAAGAATTTGATTCTGTGGAACTGGATGGTTTTCTGTTTGGCCGAGACAATTGTTTGATTTGAAAACATCCAATTAGTGGCTGTAACTAATACATTGTTTCGCTGAATTCAATGACTTTGTCATCCTTCCAACTGGATTTAGAGCGTAGATAAAGTTCTTGGATAACAGATTAGTGTCTGAAATGAAGGTTACAGGTCATCAACAACCAGGGGAAGACTAGTTTACGGTCTGACAAACTTGGCTAATTTTCTAGAAACTAGACTATGGGCCCAGGCACTTAAAAAGGAAGATACTGAGAGAGAGCAGTCTTTTCTAGCAAAAATCAAACTGATGATGGAACATCTTAGAATATGGTATAGATTTCGTTTGTTTGTTTACCCATTAAGGAGCTCATAGTCTCATTCAAAGACGGAAAAGCAAAGTGATAAGAATATAGGATATGGACTTAGTTTTCATCTATGTAATGTAGGTCCACAGTGCTACAAAATATAGAACAGACATAAAGCTTGGCTTCCAGGGAGGTTAAAGAAAGTTTTCTGAAAAAGATGGTGCTTGGATAAAATCTTTACAAATGGTTTGAGATTTATCCAGATGAAGGGAGTGGGGCTTCTGTACACTGTGTACATGGAGAAGCAGAGCCCTGAGAAAATACAGTGCATTTAGAAAACTTTAGAAAGTTCTGTGTAACTTGATCAGAGCAGTGATAAATTATGATAGAGTCAAAAAACATCAGGGCCAAGGAGTTTGAATTTCATTCTGAGAGCAGTGGGGGAGCAACTGAAAGATATTAACAGTGACATGATTATATTTGGATTTTAAGAAGATCATTCTGCACAATGGGGAGGTGAGTGGAGGAGAAGACCAGAGGATTAACTATTGCTTGGATGCATGCAGTGAGAAAAGAGAAATCAAGAGTACCATTCAGATGCACGAGATGATCACTGCAGGATAGATGCATAGAAAATTAAATGCAGAGGAAGGGGTTGTTAGCCATATACAACAGTACTGAGAGCTGTGGGAGTAGTGACTTGGGAATCAATGAAGGCTTCTTGGAAGGAGTGGTATTGGAGATAAGAGAGATAAGAGGAGGAACTTATAGTTCCTCTCCCTAACCCCCAACTTTTAGGGATGGAATGGGGTGGAGATTGAGTAATTCCCAATGGCTAATGATTGAATCAATTATGCCTATATAGGTAATGAAGGAAGCCTCCATTAAAGCCCAGAAGGACAGGGTGCAGAGAGATTCTGGGCTGGTGACCATGTGGAGATGCTGGGAATGCGATGTAGCCAGGGAGGGTGTGGGAGCTCCTCGCCCCTTTCCCCGTGCCTTGCCTCTGCATCCCCTCTGTCTGGCTGCTCCTGAGTTTCATCCTTTTACAAAAAACTGGTGATCTAGTTAGTAAATAAAATGTTTCTCTGTGTTCTGTGAGTTGCTCTAACAAATTAATTGAACAAGAGGAGGGGGCCTTGGGAACCTCTGGTTTATAATAGCCACTTAGTAACAACCTAGGCTTGTGACTGGCATCTTGTAGGACTGAACCCTTAACTGGTGGACTCTGATGCTGCCTCTGCATACACAGTGTCAGGGTTGCGCTGACTTGCAGGACACCCAGCTGGTGCCCTGAGAACTGCTTGTTGGTGTGGAGAACTCCCCTGGCCCACATCGGCATTGGTGTGGGGACCTATTTAATAGGTGCTCTGTAAGTATTTGTTGAATGAATGTATCTTATTGAATGGTAGAATTCTATGTCAGATTAAAATGCCCTAAAGAGACTAATTTAACCGTCAAAATCAGCTCATGGGAAGGTAGAGTTCTAGAAAATGGAAGTGAGTTATCTATACATTTTGAATTTATTTATTCATGTTGCCTAATATATTGTTGTTGTTGTTGTTGTTGTTGTTGTTGTTGTTGTTGTTTAGCTTGATTATTTTGGCAATGAAGAGCAATCCATGGATGATAAAGTGTCCATGTCTATAAGTGGCTGATGGCAATTTTACTTGTATATGTGAAAGGAATATATTATTTTATTTATTACTGTCATTTAGAAATTTTACTCCTGGCACTTTGGAAAAAGACATAAGATCCATTTGCTAATCATAAGTCCTCAGAAGCTGAAAACAAACTCTAAAATTGTAAGAAAGTCTTGTGCTTTTTGTAAATATGCTATTGAAACAAAGGCATACTTTGTTTTATTCATTGCTTTTTCTTCATTTTATCTTCATGGTACCATTACCTGCACTGTTGCAAGAGCCTGCTAACTGTCTCTCTTTCTCTAGTTTACTTTCTACAATCTAGTCTACATATGGACAATTAAATTTTCATACATCTCAGCTTTGATCACATAGTTCTCTCACTTAAATGCTTTATCCTGTCTTCAAATGTCTGTAAAGGAAAGCTCAAACTGCTATACTTGGCCCTAGCCAGTCCTTCTGGCTTCATTTCCTTATCCTGCTTATTATATGTACATGGAGACCCTCCTGGCCCATGGACCACTGCTTCTCAAACGTTAATGCACAAATCAGTCACTTGGGACATCTTGCTACAATGTCAATTCTGTTTAAAAAATTCTGGGGTGGGAACCCAAGTTCTTGCCTTTCTAACAAGTTCTTCGACGATGCTAATAAAGCTGGTCCAAGAACCACGTTTTAAGTAGGAAGACCCTGACAATATTATACCCTTCTCCTATATGCATTCATCACATTTCATTGTTCTGTGTTTAGTAACTGTCTTTCCTTCACTGGAGAGTCCCAGAGAACCATAACAGCTCTGTCAATTTCACCATTAAAACTTTTGGCACATATCAAAATGAATCTGAGATTCTTAATACTCTGTCTTTGGACAGGACTGACCTAATTTACCCCTTCCTCTCAAACTACAGGCGATGAATTGAATCCAGAAAGGGAAAGTGACCTCTCCAGGGTGACACCTAGAATTAATGCAGAGCTGGGACTAGAAACTGGTCTCCGAAATAAATAACTACTATGGCATAAAACTTGAACTAAAGTTCTTGAGAGAAGTAGCACATTATTCAGAACTTGCCCCTCAGGTATTAGATACTTAACATAGAACTCCCACTGCAAGCCCTTTGGCAAATTGCAGATGTCTAAGTGAAGACAAGAAATACCTCTGGGGCATTTCTCAGGGTCCACGGAGGCACCACAATTAGACTAACAGCTTATAGGATAACTAGAGTGTAGCCAATTGAGAAGGATTGACCTAATTCTTCCTTTTTAATTACCTTAATTTTATGCATCAGGTAATTAATTGAATGACTTAGTGATTACAGATGCTTTTTCTCTCTCCAGCCAGGAATAGAAACAAGTTGCATCAGAAACTTAGGTGGGAGGAGAGAAAAGATTAGGGCATGGACTTCTTGATAGGAGTCTGAATGAACCCTATGTTGTCATACAACAACCACTTTGGTATTTTATATCTGAGCAATGTATTTGTCTGCCTAGGAGGAGGAAAATTCAGGGAATGCCCCCAAATAGCTTCTAGGAATAAATCAAGGTTTATCAGCTTTTGCACTACTGACATTTTGGGCCAGATAATTCTTTATTTTAGGGAGCTGTTCTGTCCATTGTAGGATATTTAGCAGCATCCTTGGTCTCTACCCACTAGCTTCCCTCCCCACCACCAAGTTCTGATAACCAAAAACGTTTCCAGACATTGTGAACTGTCTGCTGTGGGAGAAAGGGAGGACATCATCTCCTCTAGAGGACAACTGGACTAGGCTATTGGTCAGGTGACAGCTAAGTATGTTTAAGGCCTTCTGTAATGGCACATGAGTTCCGCAGTAATAATCCCATGGAGCACCATTCTATTAGATTTCAATGTTTGGGGCAACTTATTTTGTTAATATCTGCAACCCAAAGGTAATAACAAACCTTAGTAGGCTAAGGGCGTCCCCTATTTAAATACAACATGAAGAATTGGCAAAAATATGTGCCCAGCAGAATATCTGATGACTTTACTGTTTAAGAAGATGATCTACTAGTCACCTTAATATCCACTAATATCCTTGTGTTCCACCCCACCTCATCCTAGATCTCATTATCATCTGTAACAATATCACCTCTGAAATCTTCATCTCGAGTAGCTTTCTCTCTGATCATCATACATAGTTATTATTATATTACCAACTCTAATCCCTATGTTGTGCATTATATTCCTGTATCCTCCTTTTATTATCTTTTTCCCCCCTTTTTCCTCTCAGTTCTACCTTTAATTGTTAGAGCTCTCCACTGATTGGACCTATTCTCTGTATACACACTTTCCTACAGAGACCTCATCTACTTTCATGACTTTAAATGGATGAATATAACTCCCAAATCTATATCTGCATCCTGTATTCTTTCCTGTATTCCAAATTTATATATCCATCTGACTCTTTACTATTTATAATTAGATATATGATTGGCATGTCAAATTAGCATCTTCAAAAGAGTTTTTGAATTTGTCTTTCCTTCCCTTCTACGTTTCCCCCAAGACTTTCTCATATCACTAACTGACACCTTTACCCATCCAAGAACCCACTCAGAACCCACTCAGGCCAAACCCCCAGGAGTCGACCTTGATTTGTTCCTTACTTTCATTCCCTACCTCCAACCCTCTATCATGATGTTTCGTTCTTTTTCTGAAATGTATCTTCTTCCCCTGGTCAAAGAGCAATCACATTGAAAACTTGTAAAACGTGGCAACACAGATTGTCTTCAGACTAATGCAGAGGGGGAGACTCCAGTGTGAACTGAACTCAACTCCAACTAAGACAGTGATAACTGAAGTTTTTAAAGGTAAAACAGGGGAAGAGGGACCACAGGGGAGTGAGAAAGGGGGAAACAAAAAGGGATTGGGGGGGGGCTATGGAGAAACAGACAATTGCAGAAAGGAATAAGTGGAGAAATACCAGAAGTGATTTGACAGTGTGGATTGGAAGAACACACATTTTGTGATTTGGTAGCATTTTATTTTCTTAAGCAAATAATCAGCATGAGGACTGGGGTTCTTTTAGAGACATAGCCTAGTGCGGGTGACAGCCAGGCTCAATTTAGTCAAGTCTCTTTAGCACACTGTTCACACAAGTCCTTTGTGCCACATGGGAGTTTACACCCTCTTCACTGTTACCACCTTGTTCATGATTTGTCATCTGGACTTTTGAAAGCACCTCTTCAGTGGTCTCCTTGCATACATTCCTAACCAGTGTCGATTAAGTCATGTTTTCGTTAGTTGTTAGGAAAATGCAAGTAAAACCCACAATGATATATATCACTTTATACCCATTGGAATGGCTATAATAAAAATACAATAACATCTGTAGATGAGGATGCAGAGAAGTTGAACCCTCAGACATTGCTGGTAGGAATGTTAAATGGTACACCCACTTTGGAAAAGTGTGGCAGTTTCTTCAAATGTAAATATGGAGTTACTATATGATTGAGCAATTCTATTTCTAGATATCTACCAAAAAGAAATAAAAATATGTCCATACAAAAATGTACTTAAATGTTATTATTATGGAACAGCAGAAGGTCTCTGCTTATTGCTGTTACCCAGGTACCTAGGATGATGAAGCAGCCATCATGCCTACCAACAATTGTTAATTGTTATTCTAAAGAGAAAACTAACTCTGGCAGATCTTACATCAGCAATTAAGTGATGCATATTACTTTGCTCACAATTTAGAGGCTAGAAGTAATCACTAGGCTTCATCTAATACCAGAACTAGGAAGCGCAGTCCTGGGAGGTGAAGAACCAGAAATGGTCAGCAGGCATACGAATTACTCCTTTGTCTGTGCCCTTGCCATTCCACAGGCTTGGTATGGTTTCCCTCATCTCTGGGCAGAGCTGGCTCGTCCACATTCTTTAGTTTCTAGGACTTACTTTATAGAACTGCTATGAAAGTCTGTCCCAAGCCTGTCCAATCAGTGTCTCTATCTCTTGCACAATCCTTTTGTGTTCTTTCTTTCATCTCCCAATGTGTTATGACCCTACTGATTTTATGATTTGAAATTTTGTGCTATATTTTTTTTGTTTATTTTCTTATTGACTAACTCTTGCCACTAGGACATAAATTTTTCCAGGCTGTAATTTGTATTCTTCTCTGTTTCATTCATTATCGAATCCCCGGCATTTAGAACAATGCCTAGCAAGCTCATAATAGAAAATCAATAAATATTCATTAAATGAATGAATAAACATGCTTTTTTACCTCCCTAGCATTTTTCATGGTGTTCCTTCTTCCCCTTTTTCCAACAAAATACTATTCATTCTCCAACATTCAGTTTAACGTCATCTGCTCTGTAAAGCCTTTGCCCAGTCAGAGATAGCTTCTAACTCAACCATGCTCTCATAAAATTTTACTTATCCCTCTCACTTTTTTTTTTTATAGCAGACACTCTGCCTTATATCTTTGTCATTGTATGCATGACTATTCAACACTTCTGTCTCATACTTTGAATTAGGTTTATAGAGTATTGTTAAGGATAAGTAATATATCTTACAAGTATTTTATATCTCAGTGCCCAGTTTATTTCACCAATATTTACTGAACATCTGTGTTCCAGGCTACATTCTAGGTGCTGAGGATACAGTAGTGGACAACACAAACAGAGTTCCTACCCTCACAAGACTAATTTTCTGTTGGGACAGATAGACCAACCAACATATAAATATATGACAATTAAGATGTGATGAGCCCTTTGAAGAACATTAAAGTAGGATAAGGGGCCCAGCCAGTGAAGAGGGAAGTGTTGGGGAAGGCTTCTTTGGAGAAACAATATTTGAATAGAGATCCGCCTGAAATGAAGATGCAAGCCAGGGACAGACTGGGAGGAGTCTGTTACAGGCAGAGCAACCAGCAAGCACAAAGGCCGTGGAGTGGGAATGGACTAGAAAAAGGCTGTTTTACTATGGGGTGGCATTGGGAGCAAGTCAGAGTTGTTGGGGCCACATTTTATGCAGGACCTCTGTAGGCCATCTGGTAGTTTGGGGTTTTGTTTTGGTTGTGTTGGCCTGTCATTAGTAGATTTTGAACAGATCGAGATTTTTTAAAGCATCAAATCAACTATCACTCCATCTCCTACGTAGAGAACAGTCTGTAGGGGATAAAAGTGGAATCAAGAACTCTGATTATGAAATTATTTGATAGATTAGGTAAGAGAAGGAGGGTTTGGATAGGGTGGCAGTGAAGAAGTGCTCGCTAAGTGGCCGGAAGACAAGAGTAGTGTCCAGGGAGCCAATGAAGACAGTGTTTTCATAAGAAGAAGGATCAAATAAGTTAATGTTGTGGTGAATATGAGCAAAAAGAGGCTTGATGTTTGATACCTGGAATCACTGGCGAGCTTATAAAGTGTGGTTTTCCTGGAGTAGTGGAGAGAAAAGCTTAATTGGAGTAATTCAAAGGAAAGGTGGAAGCTGAGGAAGGGGAGGCAGAGAATATAGATTAATGAAATTTGCTGTAAAAATGAAGCATATAAATGGAGCAGAAATGTATAGTATACATAAAAATGGTTATTTAATGGATCAAAAATTTTTAAAAAACAACACTCAGAAGAAAAGATAGAAGGGAATGGATTTATTTGTAAACATTAGTCACTCTAATCTTTAATAGAAGCTTGAGGTCATCTTTTCACTACTCCTTGAACCTCTCTCTATCTCTGGGTACAAGAAAGCCCTCCTCTGTGAATCATGGATGAAATTGACTCCAAAGATCAGCAAGACCACCTTCGTGTAATGGAAAACGTTCTAGAAGGAAACATAAAGGGAAAATCCATAGACATATACGGGACAAAGGATCTCTTGCCTTTTTATAGGATCACTACCTCTCATTCCCATCCTTTCTTGGCCATGATTATCTTTTCTCTCATTTTGGGTTTTTGCCCAGTGCTTTTAAATTTCACTTTCCAGAAAGCCAGTGGTCCTGGCCAGAACTCTTAATTGCAGATTTAAAAAGGATAGAGAGACAGGGAAGGAAGGAGAGATCAAAACAATAAAAAACAAAAACTTTCTCTAATTGGTTTAGGTCAAAACAATGAATCAATTCTGTTTTTTACCGCCAACATTTTTTCTCATAAAAGGAATAAGACCTTAACAAACAGAATCAAGTTGTAGACCTAAGAGAAAATGTCAAAAAAAAAAAATGTCACTGAACTGTTTTTAGTCTTTGCTAGGGATCAGCAAACCATGACCCATGGGCCAAAGCTGGCTCACTACCTGTTTTTGTAAAGTTTTACTGTACCAGAGCCAGGCTAGTTCATTTACATATCCTCAATGGCTTCTCTCATGCTACAATGACAGTGTTAAATAGTTGTGAAAGAGACTATATGGCTGTCAGTGCCTAAAATATTTACTGTCTGGTGCTTTATAGAAAAAATTTGCTGACTCTCTAGTCTATTTTAACATTTCCCAAAATGTGTCCTCCATGAGGTTACCTCGTTGGGATACAATGAACACACAGGAATGGAAATTCAACTTAAACAAGGTTAAGTGAATTTATTTACTGCAGGACATGACGGAGCCTTTAATATGCCGCTATGAACTTGAGTCTCTAACAGGGGATTAAATGTGCTTCACAGTTTAAGGATGGCATTATGGTTCTGATTCCTAAAGATGCCCAAATTCTGGCCTGAAAGACACTTCTTCTTTTCATAGAGTACCTGAACAAGTAGTATCATAATGGAAAATAGAATAAGAACAACAAACTGTCACTTTATTAATAGCTCCTCAAGTGTCCAATACCTCAGTGTAAACACCATGGTGCACACATAATTTGTAACTTAAGCATGCAAGGGGCTTCCTATCTTCCCCCTGATTTATTTATATCTTGGGTTATTATCTAACGCCAGGCATGAATAAAGGAAGTTGAAGGGGATGAAGGAGGAGCAATATGGCATGTTGGCAGAGCAGGCCCTCGTCTATCACGTGCTTGGAGAAGGTGGAAAGAAGAGGAAACAGTCACAGCTACGCCTGCACAGAAGCAGCAATTTCTAAACAAAAACGTGGCACAGTGAGTGGAGCGTTGTTTATACTTTTAAGGCTCTGTGATTGTATCTGACGATAATATGGTCCAGTCAATATTCTAGAACTCTGAACAGTCTGATATGCAGCTCCTCCCTACATGCAAGTCTTCCTCCTCTGCTTGTCGTGAGGACGATTAAAAGGGATGGGCAATTGGAGACAATAAAGGTGCCCTGGCATGTAAGAGGATTGTGTAGTGTATCCTTTCTCTACCATTTGCTGCTTTTTCCTAATGTGTCTGAGTTCAGTATTCCTTCAGATTTTACGGAATCTTCTAAAAAAAAAAAAAACATGGTTGGAGAGCATTGGCCTGAACTAGCAGTCCTCAGACTTTAGTGGATATAAGAATTCTTGGAGATTCAGGAACCCACTCAACAGTGGGTATTCCACTAGTCAGATTTTGAGGGACAGTGGTCTCAACATTAGCTGGAGAAACAAAAGAAATTTCTTTAAGACTTTTTTTAGTGGTTGCCCTAGAGTTTGCAATACACATTTACAACTAATCCAAGTCTACATTCACCCTTCATCTGTGAAAATTTTCTTTACTTTGAAGTCTGCTCTGCTCTGTCTGAAATTAATATGGCTACTCCTGCTTTCTTTTATTTTGTGTTAGCATAGTATCTTTTTCTTCATCTATTTACTTTTTAAATCTACATGTGTCTTTATATTCAACATGAGTTTCTTATAGGCAAGATACAGTTGTGTTTGTTTCTTGATCTCCTCTGACAATCGTTGCCTTTTAATTGATACATTTAGATCATTGATGTTCATTGTGATTATCGATACAATTAAATTAATATCTACCATATTATTTACTGTTTCCTATTTGTTGCACTTGTTCTTTTTCATTTCTTTTTATTATTTATTTATTTATTTATTTATTTATTTATTTATTTTTTGCTTTTTGTAGTTTTAATTGAGCATTTCATATGAACCATTTTAGCTTCCTTATATTAACTATACTTCTTTTTGACCTTTTTTAGTGTTTGCAAAAGAGTCCTTAAGCTGTAGCCTAGAGAGGGTTGGAGTAAAGCTCTAGGCTGATAACTAAGCTTCAGTTTCACTCCAAAATCACATGCTTTCTTAAGAAACCTCTGATAACTTTGTCTAGACTTTTAGACTCAAATTTTGGCAAACTGAACTCTCAGTTTGTGACGGACAAATTAACCTAGAAAAATTTGAGAGTCTTAAAGACTAAAAAATTCTTTGTATGTTAGAAATGATTGAATCATTTTCACAAAGGAAGTGGTATATTTGGAGGGGTTTTTAGAGTAAGACCCCAGAAAGGTTAAAAAAAAAGTCAGTTTTCTAGGTTGTTCAAATATGTTTTCTGGAGAGTTCTAGAATTTCCTTTTCTGGAAATCACTAAGAACATTAAGAGTAGTGTGGACGATGTGAAAGATCTTACTTGGTTTGCAGATAGTTTTCAAGAGAAATGAAGACTCACTAGCACAACTAAAACGGAGCTGTCTACAAAGAAAATGAGATGTTTTGGTAGGCGGCAAAGTGACAACTAGAAATGTACACACGTAAGATAGATTGTAGAGGGAATTAACATATTTCACCAGTTACAGGATTCTAAATTTTGAAGTTCTAACTAGCTCTGAGATACAGAGTCTGAAGTATAATCATTGTGTATGTAGCTTATTTCCCCCCCTAGAAAATGCCATTTTTATATTTTATTTCTGCAAAAATAACTTATATGTCCACTTGGGGGTAGTAAAGTGTTTTTTTCTATATCTCTAGGGAGTCTTCAGTATTTCCTCTGCAAATGTATTAGATGTGGGTGAAAATAGCATCCACTAGATGTTGTGCTATTTCTTATACTTTGTAAGTGACAGTTTCTTCGAGTGCATAAATAAACACAATAGGAATTATGGGGAATTAAAGATTACATTTCCTTTTTAAAATTTATTTCTTATAATGCCCAAAGAGTCAAAAATATAAGAATTAAAATTGTTTTGTCAGCAACAAATGCACCCAAGAGGCTGAATGACATTTGAGTTAATTCTGTAATGGTGGTCTCACTATATTTAATTCAGTTCAGTTCAGTAGAATAGTCCCAGAGTTGTTTGAATGTTCCTGGGTTGTAAAGATATGCTAATACTTGAATTATTTTCCTCCTCTTAAACAATCCCCAGATTTTTACATTTTTACTGTAATAACAGTAACAAAACAAATTACTACAAAACTTATAAAATAATGCATCTTTATTATCTCAGTTTCTGGGGGTCAAGATTCTGGATGTGGCTTAGCTGGGTATCTTGCCTCACGATCTTTAGGAGGCTGCAGTCCAGGTGTCCACAGGCCTGCAGTCAGTTCAGGGCTGGACTGGGAGAGGATCTGCCTCCTGGCTCACAGGCAGCTGGCTTCCCAGAGAAAAACTATGTATCAGAGAGGGAGAGGGGCCCATACCTAGGAGAGATACCGGAGTCTTTCTGTAACTGAATCTTGGAAGTGACATCCTGTCATTTATGTCACATTCTAGTTGTTAGAAGAACATCAACAAAGTCCATCCCAAATTCAAGGGGGGGGGGGATTACATAGAACATGAGAACATGAGTACCGAGAGATGGCATCATTGTGCGGGTTCATTTTATAGTCTGCTCAACCCAGGTGCAGATTATATGGCTACATGGCTTTAAATTATTTCTCTTTTGAAAAATTGCTAAAACAGTGTCCAGTAGTTATTCAGATTTCTATTTTATGGCAGGGTAATCAGAACTTGTCTTTCATGGGCATCAGAGGACATGGGTTCTGGTCCTTCCTCTGTGCTGACCAGCCACAGCACCTCAGGCACTTACGTCAGAATCTTGGTTTCCTTGTCAAGAGAGGCAGTTTAATTTTGCTCTTTAAGATCCCTTCCAGTTTGGTCAGGCTTTTCCAACAAACAATCAAACTCTGTTTTAAGGGGGTCCATTTTTCTTTCCTTTAGCCAAGAGTTTCTCTGCCTCAGCACTGTTGACATTTTGAGTCTGATAAGTCTGTTTTTTTGGGGTGGGGAGAAGCTGTCTTGGTGTGGAATGTTGAAGAGTGTCCTTGGCTTCTGCTCACTAGATGTCAGGAGCAGCACCCTATTTGTGACAATAAAAAATGTCTCTGGACATTGAGGACCACAGAACTAGTCAGAGCTAAACAATCTGACACACAGAAATGATTTCTTCTTCTATAATATCTTGACATTCTTCCATTAAGAAAAAAATTAATACACAGGTGTTAGTAACTTACAAGTATTTGTAATTTAAAAGAGAAATGATCTTTTGAGCTAGAAATTCAAGATCTGGAGATGAGAGGATGTTTCTAGTAACTGTGTCAGGGGATGAGGGTGGGGATGGGAAATATTCATTCTAAGCATGAATTATAGTTATTCCACACACACGGAAAGTAACGACTAGAGATTAGTTTTCAGGAACCACAGAACTGATTGTGTGAAAATACGCGTGAGTCCTGTGATGATTAATTTTATGTCTTGACTGGACTATGGGATCCAAGGTTGGGTCAGACATTCTTCTGGATGACCATGCAGGTAAACTTCCATTTATACCAGCACTAGAAACAGTGGAGCATCAGTACCCCAGGCTTGTCTCCTTGTTATTCTTCTCTGAGCTTAGAGTCTAGGCTAGAATGATTACAGTAGTTGTATCCTTAGCCTTCTGACTTCTAATTCTGAGAGCCCCAGATCAGACATATAATTCCCCCAGATGAAGATAGGTCAAAGGCCTTCAGAAACAATTAATATGCTTGGCCATCCTTAGCAGCCTGGGTGCCTGTAGTTTTGCTGACTGCCCTATCATAATATTGATTAATCTTTCATGCAACAGAGAAACAATCTTCAATACATATTCGTGCCTTCATTATTAATGAAATCCTAGCAGTTGGTGATGGAATTTTAGGCAGCTTGTTTATCTGGTGGAAAAGACTACAAAAAATGTCTGACACATTTCCTGGTATTGAGCTCATTTAGATCATTTTATGTTTGAATGCTGCCAAGGACAGAAACATTTTCTAAAAACTTAAAGTGAAATGGTATTAAAAAAGATATCTTCATGAAACAATAAATACCCACATTCCTATTATTCTCCTACAAACACTTATAGCACTTCCTAGGTGTCGGACACTGTCCTAAGAGCATTACAATTTATATATTAATTTATTTAACCCTCATGTAATCACCATGATGTAGATACTGTCATTATGTCCATTTTATAGATGGGGAAACTGGGCCACAGAAAAATTGTGTAACTTGTCCAAAGCCACACAGCTCATTATGTCACAGGCAGGATTTGAACCCAGGCATCTGGCTCTAGTGTTCATGTTCTTGACTACCATGTTTGCTCTCTGATCTGTATTAATGATTTAGTGGGAAGCAAATGAAGAGGTAATATTTGGGGATGACATTAAACCGAAAGGCTTTTTCAGTGTTGCCAAGGAAATGGAGTCACATGTGGAATCCGTGTAGTGTAACGGGGAGCTTAGACACTGAAGTTCACATAGTTCTGAGTCCAAACACACTGTACCACTTACTAGATGTGTATCTTCTTTAGTCCTGATACTTTACTCCCCCTGGTGGGCTCATGCATCCCACCTTTGGTATGGCGATAGCCTCATGGTGAGTGGGGATTGGCCATATGAATTACCTATCATGACTTTGGGATTGGCCATATGACTTACCTACCATGAGAAGCACATACTTACTCCAGGTGGCCACTGTGTCTCCTGTCAGTGCCCAGTTTGGGTTGGAATGGAGTCACCTCAGCTAACCTGCAGATATATGACTGAGATGTAAATACCTAACCGTTGTATGCTTCACTCAGACTTGCGCTCGTTTGTCTATTTTCTAAGTGTAAATGAGGATAAGCCTTATTTTGTCTAGGAAAGGGGGATAGTAACATTACCTTCCTCATGGTGAAGTTGTGAGAACTTAGTGAGATAATAGTGCAAATGAATGTTATGATGTACAACTTTCAGTTTCTGTTGTTAAACACTAATAAAGTTAGGATCAATACTAAAATTTTCAGCATTTACAAAAGGAGACATGGAATTATGATAAGATAGTTCTTCTGTTGATATAATATTCAAATAAGCAGACTTTACCCAAGCCTGATTAAGACCTATTTTAAAAATATTTACTTGCTCTCAAGTCCTTATCTGTGCATTAATGTAGGCTTTTAAAAATACAAATTATTTCATGTCATTAGAAATAATGAATTGCTTTCTTTTTAGGTTTTTTTTTTTAACCTTTTCAGTCTAACCATTCTAGCCTATTAAATTCATGGTATATATTTTTTACAATGTATATATGCCACTGACAGTGGTATAAATTAGGTATATGCAGCAATTTCTAGATTGTGTATAGATTAGTTAAAATTTATAAACATTTGGCACTTCCTAGAAAATGTTTTTGAAGTATACTATGTATGTATATATATACATACGCGTGCGTGCGTGTGTGTGTGTGTGTGTGTGTGTGTGTGTGTGTGTGTAAAATGTAGAGTTCAAATGTGATTTAGTGATTTAAAGGGGATGAAAAAAGAAATAGATTGTTTGGATGAACTGAACCTTTGCTTGTCTTGCATTAGCCAGTACAACTTTAAGCTTTCATATAATGTATATATAGTACATTTCTACAGGTTTAAAAAATGAAGTCTCCAGCCAAGTAGAGAGAATGTGGATATTCTACATCTTTTTACAATGAATCCTGTGAGATCTTTAAAAGAGATGTATAGGGAAGATAACATGTAGATCTACTGCTGTTTTCTGCCCCAATATTAATGAACAGTATCCAAGGGTAATTCTTCCACTACAGGTTAATTATAAAATGCTGATTAGACTTTTATGTCATAATTAACATGCTTTGGAATATTTTATCTCTTACCTCCGTCAAAATCTGGTCCATCGACTATTTTTTTCAATGAGTTAACCACAATTTTAAGTGGTCTGTAATTATAACAGTGTCATTGGGCATCTATTCTATAAACAAATCACATATGTTAAAGCAAGATGGCAGACTGCTGGCATATTAATAGTGATGTGCAGATGTGCAGTGTTTGCTGTTCTATGCCATAAATATTCCCACTGTGGCTGATTTCAAGTTACTGGTTATTTGACAACAGGCTCTCAAAATTCCTTTATATGTGACAATAAATTTTGCAGACTAATCCTAGAAATACCAGCACTGAACAGCTGATACTTCTACATACTGGATTCTTATTCTGGAATAATAATACTTTTTAATTATTTTGCAATGCCTTCATTGAATTGCAACTCATCCATTAAAAGAGTGTCTTTATGTAAGACTCTTAAGGGCACTTTACAATAGTGATTATAATTATTTAAGTCATAGGCTACTTTGAGGTGCTGATCAAAACTATAAACCATGAATCCAAGAAAAAAAAAGCACATAGTAAGAATTACTAATATAATTTCAAGGAAGTTTTAGATGTCCTGACACTTGTTCACGGGTCTCAGATTAATAATCTCTGCTATCTCTTTTGGATAGACAAATGAATTTGGCAAGCAACCTTTTGAATGTCATTGCTTCAGTTCACTAAGTTTGTTAATTACTAGATGACTCAAAAGTCACTATCTCATTGAAGAAGGGTTAAGTGACTTGTGTTTTATGAATTACATTTACTATCTGTCATCTTCTATTATTCACAAGGAATTCATGAGGTGATGATCAGGTCCCCTATTGAGTAGCATTGAACGATTTAGTTTTAGTGTCTTTCTTTGTTCTACTAATTTTATGTGGACTATTATATAAGCTAATTCTAGGACTTGTGACATTTCAGTTTTCATTTTGAAATATAAGCTTTCTATATGTGTGTATATATTCATGTGTATGTATATATGTATATATATATGTATAGACCAAACCTTAATTAATATTCGCTTTTTAATTTCTTTATAATGCTAGGCTTAATTAAGCCTATTGCCCGCTGACTTGGCCAAACACCTTTTTTATATAGTCCCACAGTACTTAATTTTATAGCACACTTCATAATTAGATTTAAATAATTATTTCTATAATGGTTTTCAAAAATAATCTCTTCTACTAGATGTAAACTTTCAAGGCCAGGAAATTCATAATCTGGCACATTGCCTTTTACCTAATAGGTACTAAGTGACGCTTTATTGAGTAAAAGAATTGGTGCATAAATGATAATTTGTGTGGGGGAGGGGGGACGGTTAAATTTTTAGGAGAAAAAAGGTAAATGAGGAGAAAACAAAAAATAGACCAAAGTTTTATTTCAGCAACCAAATTACTAGTTTCAATTTTAATGTTGTTTCTTCTTTTATCCATTCACCTATAATATCAGCATTTTTAGTTCTGGTTATTGAGAGTTGATGTTTAGGTATTGACCCTACTAGGTCTTCATCAAGAATGTCTCTGCTTTAAAAGGCAAAAAAGACATTTATTTCTCCTCTATTTCTAAGGTTTTATTTTGATGAATCTTTTCAAATAAATCCACAAATGACCAGAGAATTCTACTCATCAACATAAACCATTACTGGAGAATTCAGAGTCATTAAAGTTGGCTTATAATTAGCAAAGAGATTTAAAAAATACTGAATCACTTTGAAGATGCCTGTTCAGTTAGAAAATGATGATGTCAGAGACCAAGACCCCTATTTATCAATAGGGATGTTTCATTAAACTTAGGGAAAATTCAGAGACTAAAAACTGGAGTTTGCATCTTTCAGCATCAGTAAACCCTGGAACTGGGAGGGGCCTTCTTGCACCACAGGCACAGTAGACGTGCTTTTATAAACTCAACTGATTAAAGGGCCAAAGAAGGTCAAGTATCCCTGTCAGAAGCAGAATCTTCTTGTTCTTAATATGGTTCTGTTTGGAGCTGTTGTTTAGCTTAGTACATTGGAATATGAAGTCAGCTCATTTTCCACATATTTAGTGAACATCACCATTGTGATAGATATATTTCCAGGTTTCAGCAACAACAAAGATGAACAAAAGATACCTCGTGCTTAAATTTACTTTCTGATAAAACAAGAACATAAATCATTGAAATACGAAGCAGAGTAAAGAAAAAGCTTAAGAGACATAAAGTGACAGAGAATTTGGATATGATATCTATTTGAATAAATAAAACAAAGTTT
Organism: Macroglossus sobrinus; assembly: GCA_004027375.1. Lineage (NCBI taxonomy): Eukaryota > Metazoa > Chordata > Mammalia > Chiroptera > Pteropodidae > Macroglossus > Macroglossus sobrinus. The sequence continues at coordinate 21,213 of PVKZ01005109.1, forward strand.
CATGGAGGAGGTACCCCATTGTTATGGGAATTGAAGGATGGGTTGGATAGCAGCAGATGGTGATTAGAGATGAGAGGCATTCTATAAACAAATATGTGCAGCTGGGAAAACTGGGCACATTTTCATAAAAATGAGTAATACAGTTTGAGTAGAATATTTATTATAAGATGGGTCTGGGAAGAACATTTTCCCCATTATGTATATGGAGAGTGATATATATATGATGAAGAATCAAGTAGCTGAAAGTCATGATTTGAGACCAGTAGTTACCATTTAACTTGTCTTTTTTTTTTTTTGAGATACTAGACTATAATACTGTCTATTTATGAAGTAAGACTTCAGAAATCCAAATCTAGACCAAATTGTGAAAACAACTAAGTTTGTGTTTGGTATAGTTCATGTCTATTTTCTCTCCCCATTCTTCCTTTGGTAGGACTTGTATCTGATCTCATTCCTGGTGAGGAATGACTGATAACGATTTGCAGGTTAGGACAGTGGGAATAATAGTTGTAAGGAACATTCCCATGTTATCGGGAGGTCTTTTAAAGTATGAGGCTTCAGAACTCTCTGGAACCACATCATAATGGCAGAGCATGAGGCAGTAGGGTAAATAGTTGGCTGTGAAGAAACACTGGCATGGACCCTTCAGATCATATGAAGGGGAAGCACATCTACATGTCTTGCTTCTGTGGCTGACAGGGACCAGGAGTCATAAGAGCGCAGCCTGACTCAGAGTGTGGATGACTCAGAACAAATTATTCCCATTAGTGAAAAGTATGCAAAATATCGGTGCCATGCTTTGCTGGTCGTGTTCTCTCCATAAACTAGTGAAGAGGCTTGAGGCGGTTAAGACAGTGGAAAGATAACTAAAACTCAGGAGGTTTCTGGTTTTTAAGTCTAAATTTAAGTAGCAATTTTCTCATTTGTTAATAAATATAAAAAACACCTAGAAATGGGTATATAAACCTTAAGAGTCATTTTTACCTCCCTAATGTGAGTAAGAAGACATGAATTATGGGCAGTCCTTCCCTGCAATGTGGAGGCAAGGAGAGATATCAGCTCCCTGAGAGTTTCTTTCATGGTACCTGTCCTGTACAGGGGACTGTGGGGACGTGACAGCTGCAGGTGGACAAGTGACAAGGGAATTGGGGGCCTGCCTCTTCAATCAGATCCACAAGGTGACATTCTGTCAGGAAGACGTTCCGCTGGGCACGTAGCTCCTGTGGGTGATGCTGGGAGTGCCGCTGTTTGCAGGAAGAAGCGATCACATTCCGGAATGCTGCTCGGAAGCGGTGAGAGAGTAGGTTATAGATGATGGGGTTGACAGCTGAGCTCAGGTAGAAGAAGACACCTGCAATGCAGGGGATTAAAGATGTAACAAGGAGAAATTGAGTGAAGAGGCATGATAGGGAGAAGCATAATGTTTAACAACAGCCTAGAACCCTGTGATTGCCTCTTTTGGAAGCGATAACATATACAAGACTCTAATTGAGAATACAAAATGCTCTACTACCTGTATACATAGGAATCAAACACAAAGATTAAAGAGTCTTGGGAAAAATTTGGGCTGGCATGGGATCTCTCTGAGAAGTTCTGTATCTTTCTTTGATCTCTACTTGTTTAATTAAAGAACATGTTCCCATAGCATTAATGAGAGATACTTAACTATCAGAGGAAAGAGAGATGTTTTTTATCTCATTGGAGTTTTGCTTAAATCTATAATTTGAAACTGCAAGTAATGGTGGAATGGTAAATTAGTCAAGGCATAGTCCCTGCTGAGATTCTTTCTATGCTAAATATCTTCTCAAAGAAATAGTTTCTGATGTTCTTTCTTACTTAGCTTCCCCCTTGATGGTTCTTCCTACTTTATAACCAACTTTATTAAGAAAATGTATTTTGCCATTGCCATTTATTTTCTCCACCAAATGCCTTGCATACTGCCACTTTCTTGTTTGGTATATCCTCTTTTTTTATTACCATATCCTATTTTATTTCTACAACCCCCAAGTTGAGAATCTAAGGACTTAGTTCTGATCTTGACCCTTGCTTATTCCATGACCTTAGACAGAATTGGCACCTCAGTTTCTTTCTTTATAAAATGGGAATAATAATACAAACCTAATACACCTCCCTGAATTACCATGAGAATCAAGTTGAGACATTATCCACAGAGGGGCTGAAAATGGCTAAGGAAACAAAGCACATAATTGTTATTATCATCAGCATGTTCATTGTTGTCCTCATTTATTTAATTCAGGACATTCAGAGTGCCATATGCCCTGTGCACAGAATTGGGAAGAAAGAAATATAGAACATTTCTATGGACTGTTAATCATTTAATAAATAAATACTGATTGAACTCTGATTATGTGCCAGGAAGTTTGAGGCACATTAGCAGGTAGTGAATTTAGACTTTGTTCTTCAAGGACTTAGAATAGTATTCCAGAGGCAAGATTTCTGCCTAACTTAAATAATTAACAATAGGACAATACCAAATAATATCTATTAAGAACAAAATATGTAATACCAGCAGTCATGCTATGGAAATTCATATTATTACATAAATTAAAGAACTATAATGGTTATGAGTGATTTAATGGGGTTTTCTTATTCTAGCCAGTCCCTGAAGTGGGTGGAGATGGTTGGTGAGGAGAGGAGCGAGTACTGCAGGTGGAAGGCATGGTGTGCACAAATGTGCAGAGGCAGGAATGGTTGGTTTGTGCAAGGATAAGGTAGAATGTGCAGAATTTTCTAATTAATCAGTTTGACAAGCTTATGGTCAATGAATGAAATATATCAAAAGACAGGTTGGGGGCATTTTCTGTAGCTTCATCTAGTTGGCATTGTAGAGGAGGGAGAATATTTTAATAGGAAAATGTTATAAATGCTTTAACTTGGAAATCTTAAAATGGTTGTCTCAATGTATCTGGAGAGGTATAGTCAACTAGTTAAATCTAGTAGTGTTTTCCAATTCATTTAAAACCTCTCATTTTTTTCAAATTAACCATGAAGATAAGAGCTATAAATATTTTTGAGATTTTGCCCAGAATAATAAAGAGCTTAACATGCAAGAAAGTGCTAAGGTGCAGGTACAAGCTGCACACAAAGCCTGCTGAGGGCAAAAAAGAGGGTAGTAGAAAATAAATAATATACATGGTATTCAGTATACATACAAATACATATATGTGTATATATACGTATGTATGTAAATATATCTATATCTATATCTATCTATCTCTCTCTATATATGTATATATATATTTTTTTGCTCTGTGCACATCTGGAACTTAACTTCACAAATGAATCATACCTTTCCTCTCTCAACCAGCTGGTGATGAGCAGAGGTACAGGAACAAGTGGCCTGAACCTAAGGCTGGAAGACACACTGTCTGAGAAAGAGGAACCTAGGTGGCCATTCTCTGCTCCACTTTTGGTGAGAGAACCCAGAACTTGAACTTAGATGATTCAGCCTCAGCCCTATTTTTATGATTTGCCAGCCATGTGCCTTTGAGCAAGCCATTTCTTCCTTGTAGAACTGTTTCTTCAACAGTAAAATGGTGATGGTAATATCTACTTAACAACCTTGTTGTGATGATTATAAAAAGATATATAGCATTTTATAGCTTAAAAGCTTTTTAATAGCTAATATTTTATTTGCTTCTTACCATCAGCCCATGGTTTGTATAGAGCAGGCATTATTGGCATTTTTACAGTTGAGGAAAGTTTGGTATGAAGAAAGCCATGTTTTTCAGATCACTCAAAATATTAATGGTAGAAGTGAGATGGAAATTTGGGTTTTGTTACCTAGTGACCTTTCTACCATTGTTTCCACCACCTTCTATCATACCCACAGCAAGCAGTGTTAAAGTAGCTTAAAGGCAGATCTCGATGCCCCATGAATATCCTTTGGTTGGCTTTCATGAATATCTAACACTTGCCAAAGACAGTATAAGATTTCAGGGACATGGGTGTTTAATAAATAGAAACTAATTCAGTCATGTGGTCATTGGGAGGATTCTTTAGACTATTTTCTTGTTGCAATCATCATACTTAGAGTTGAAGTCTTCTATAACATAGTACAAAAATAGTGCTGCCTCATAGTATGGCAGATCCCCATGATAAATCAGCATATCCAGACAGAACCTACCGTTCAAAGCAAAATGAAGAAGCTGCAATTACTCAGTTACTTGTGATACAACCAAACCAGCTAAGACTTTACCTGACACCACATGGATGAGATTGAACACAGCAGCTAGGGATTCATTCCATTCCTCCACAAAGCTGAAGAAGAGCCTATCAATGTGGAATGGGGTCCAACAAATAGCAAACACTAAAACCAAGACAACTGAAAAAAAAATGAGTGGGAGAGAGAAAGCAGTCAAAGCAAGGATAGTTATACAGTGTCCACCATTCTTTCTAGCATTTCCCTCTTTATCTTTGTTAAGCTATAATTATTACAGATCAACTAGATCCTAAAGAGCCTCTACATAGAATATTTAAAGTTAAGAATGAATTGTATAGGATTTAGGATTAATTTTCCATATGATTGTACAATATTTCTTGTATAATGTAAATTTAAACATTTAAGTTTACATTTAAAATTTTTTAAATATTTTAAACATTTAAAATAAAAAAATTAAACATTTAAAAATAGTATCAAATTTATTAAAGTACTGAAAACATTGTATTGTGGAAAATGAATTGTTGCAAGTAGACCATTGGAACCACATAAATTGTTATCTAAATAAAATGGTTGGGTTCAAGGAATTGGTGTTCTTTAAAGTCATAGATCAATAACAAATTATTAAATATAGTGTGAATTTACCTTGTTGCTCTAAAAAAACCTAGAAGCTTCTCTGAATTTCATCATTTAATGTTTTGTGAAGGGTTGGGGAAGAGAGAGAGAAAGAACAACCCTTAGTATAATGTTGCTTTATAAGCATCTTTTGGTTGGAATGGGATGTGTCTATTATCTTAGAAGCATCTTCAGTACAGAATTTCTTCCAATTTTTTTTTGTTTTTACTTTTTATTTTGAAAAATTTATAGAATCACAGGAAGTTGCGCCTTCTAGTTTCTTAGTTTCAGTTTCTAAGACAGAGATTGGTGCCACCATAGTTTTTCTTTGGGCTACTTAATCTCCACAAACTCTTCTGAAGTTAATTTTTTCTCTTCTGAGGTTAAAAAATTTATAAAATATTTCCTTTCCCAAAATAAGATACTTGAGATTTATGCCCCCATCCACCTCCCGCCCCACAAATCTTGTAAGGGTAAGAGGAGAAACAGGACAATAGATAAAACAAGATTAGCTATGAGTTGATAAAGTTTGAAGCTAGGTGATGGGTGCTACATGATGCTTGTTTTATAATCCTCTGTATTTGTGAGCACATTTGAGGTTTTCATACTCAGCAGTGCACATATTTCCTATTGTCATTAAATGTATTTAGAATAAATTGTTTGCCTGTGTCGTGTGGTTTCAGGACAATCTGGCAGTTTCTTCTGAGGTTACCCCCAAGAAAAATTCTCTAATGTGCTCATTATTGCATACAGTTTCTTTTAATTAAAAATTTAGTTGCTGTTAAAACTGAACCCTTCCCTTTTATTGTTGTGACTTTAATGTGAATGTGTTTCAAGTTTTTTTGTGGGAGTAAATTATGATCAAGGAGAAAGGGGAGAGGTAATGAAGACACTGAAATTCTTAACAGGGAAAGTCAGGTGCCAACAGAGGCCAATGCATTTTCAAGAAGATGATTGTTAGAGTAGAAAAGACAAACTTTAGTGACTTCTCAGTTGTTTTGTTGTTGTTCATAAATGACACATAGTTTTGTAGATGCTTCATATGCATATTAGCTGGAGGATTTGTTTCTTCTATACCTTAGGTTTTGACATGGAATGCATATTATGAAACTCTTTTCTTCCATTACTATCTCTCATAGGTTAGTGCTGGATCATATAGTTTTATAACATACTTTTGGGAGAGTGTAAATCAGTGCCTGGATATATTTTTAAACCTTTTGTCAATACAGAAGGGGGTATTGTTTTATGTAAAGTCATGCAATGTCATAGGTGGAATGACTACTTTAGTGGTACTCTTGGCCAGATGGTCTTAATCTGGAATTAAAAGATCTCATGGGGTCCAAGGATGGTATCAGGGATTTCTGATCCCATGAAATGAATAATAAAATATTTTGCAGATGTGCATTTGTACATTTTCTGAGTGGAGAGTTGGCAGCTTTTATTATATTTTTAGACACCCATAACCCAAATAGATTAAAAACCACCCACTCATTTTAGAGGGTGAAAGAGAGGCTCAAAAGCTCAGAGAGAGACGTGATTTATCAAACACCACACAGAGTGTCTTACAGTGGATGCACTTTAGTGTGTTGAGTGTTAAAAACTGAAATAGAAATAGAAACAGGTCCCAGAAACATGAGTAAGACAAGAAAGATCAGATCATAATATTATGTTTCAGGTGAATTTTGATCCTGACCCCAGAAGCACTTTCTCAGTACCAAATGCAACTCCTTTGATTTCATAAACAAAGAAACAAACAAACAAAATGAAGGCCTTACATAGCATTTTGGTGACTGATTTTCTTGAGGGTCGTTGAATATTTGCAGTTACTTCATCTGCCTCAAGTAGTTGGCCTTTCTTTAGCTGCAAGGGAAGTGGAAAGAGATGTTAAGAAAGGGAATATTTTTTTCTTCTGTGAAGATTCAAAAGTATAACTCTAACACTCATTTCACAGTCTCAAACCTGGGACTTAAAATAAATGTTAGAATTTGTCAAATGTATAACAATAAGATAGAAATGGAGTTAGATCTATGTCCGCTAACTCACCTGGATAAATGGCTGTGGTCAAGTTACAGTGTGACTATTTATTGTCTACTGTTCTGTGTAACTCTAGTTACATAGTATGTTAATAGGTATTCTATGAAAAATGTGAAATTATAAAGTTAAAAAGTATTAGCTAGGCTTTTCCATTCATTCATTTATTCATTCAATACTTGTTATACATTTATTAGAATAGAATCTCTCTGCTATATGGTGGGTAGAAAACAAAAAAATGATATTTCTGCTTTATGAAGTTTATAATTTCATTGTAGGTCTTCTCAGAGACTTTAATGTGCTAATGGCCATTATGAATCTTCGTAGGAGATAGTGTATCTCCCTTCCCCCACCCTCACCTTCCATACCCCACATTTTCCACCCTGGCTTCAAGGAGAATAGTGCTTCTTTGACTAAACAATACCAGCCCCCAGCTCTTTTTAGTGGAACACCTAGTATCGTCTTGATAAGCACTTTTTGGGGAAATTCAGATTTACTAATATTACTAATAAGAGCGCATATGTTTCTGAGTCTAGATGTTAAAAATACTCACTCATCCTTGTTGGAAGACACAATGATTCTTGAAATAGTCTCTGAAAATTTCCAATACCAATAGTGCTTGTACAAGCACTCATTCTTGCCGTGTTCAAGTCCCAACTACTTCTGGAAGATTTTGGTGGCCACTATAGTTCATTGTCCTCTCCTTCCTCTGAACTCCCATTGCACTGAAGATCTATGCCATTATCTAACATACTAAAATTTATATATATGTATGTGTGTGTGTGTGTGTGTGTGTGTGTGTGTGTCTGTGTATATGTGTATATATATATGTACATATATATATGTGTATATATATATATGTACATACACACACACACATACATACATACATACATATATATAAAAAATAAAGGAAGCTTTAAGGACTCATGATGAACTACCATCACACATCTAGAAAATAGTATAACATATATTTGCCGATTGGTGCTCTAGCATTTACTTTCCTCTTCTCTTACCAATAATACCCTGATTTTCCCTTAGGTAATTTACTCTTTCTCCATTTTTAGTCATTAATTTGGATGAGAATAATCCTATTTCCAGCTCCAGATGTAATCCCTAAATAACTTAGCTACATCTTTTAGTCACAGTGATTGAGTAATAGAGACCAATGAGATTTCAGTTATTTCATGTACTGCTAGGAATGGAAGTTTCATTTTTCTTTCATTGGACCTGCCAGTGGGAGCCCTTCTTATTAATCTGAATGTGAGATCTGGAATTACAACAGCTATTTTTTCCCACCATGAAGAAAGTGTTTGGAGCCACTAAGTAGTGAGCCAGTATGTGGATCTTGAGATTGAAACCAACACCATAGAAAAAAGAGCAAAGAAACAGAGGTAAAGCTAGGTCCTTGGTGACAGTGTGTTTTACTGTATTAATCATCACCAAGAGCCAGCTCTACCTCTGGGCTTTTCAGGTCTATACTCGCCTTTATATTTTGCTAGATTGAATTGAGGTTCCCTCATTTGTAATGTAGAAAGTCCTGATGAACAGACCGAGGTCATTAGATGGAAGAAAAATTCAACATATTTTATGTAGTTTAGGGTACATTAAGATCAATTTATGAAGTTATAGAGATATAGTCCAATTTAAGTAAAAGAAGAAACTGGTGTGGTTATGTGCAACAATGGAATGGACTGCTCTAAGAATTGGCTTCCCAGGATGGGTGGCATTTTTACAGAATACTTTAGAGAAGATATTTAAAATTAAACAAGACTTGGAAGAGTGGTCATTAAAAGTTGCCTCCAAACTTAAACAAATCAATATCCTGTTGACCTGACAAACATAAGCTCCTAGAAGTCAATGGCTCTCAGGACCACAGTGACCCGGAAGCATCTAGTAGGATAATTAACAAACTTGGTCATCTGTCTCTTAAGTATATTCATGCTCTCTACATATGCCTGTGTCTTCACAAAATGATAGATTAAAGTTCCCATGAGATTTGACCCTTCAGAGTCACTGAGAACTTGCAAAAAAATAGGGGGAAATATTGTACAGTTATTAGAACTAGATGGGCAGAAACTGAAGGTGATAAGACGTATTAATATATTAGCAAAACAAAATAATGCAAGTAGAGTGCTTATCTCCGTACCTGGTACATTACACTTAAGCTATGTATTATTGATGTTACTGTGATTCTGATTATTGTCCTGAGTCGACTCAAAAGATAATAAAAACTGAATATTGATGAAGTAGAGTTATTTATTTGTACCTGTGGGCCTACTCATGTGCATTACTAAATCCCTTCTAGAAATCCTCCCTCTCGTGTACCATTCATCTGTAAGAGGTACATGTGCTGATACAAAAAAGAAGTCAGATGCGCTGAGAAGAAAAACATTGAAGGTAAGAACAGTGCATTAAACTACAAATTTTACGGACTTATCATCATTTAAATCTTTGAAGTTTCAATTTTTTTTACATCATTAAAAAATTGTCATTATTATAAGGCATTTATTCCATTATTTGATTTCAGTCCATAATTAAGAATAATGAAAGAATATGGAGCTCTATTAGCCACTTCTAGCCAACCAGAGGAAGAATGAAAAACTTATGCATATTATACATTGTTCCAATAAAATTCGAAGGGGTTGACATAGTAGAATCCAAGCAATTTGGCCAATATTAAATGGGCTTTATTTTTGAATACTTTCATTTTCCTTCTGATGTTAGGCAAAGCAGATATTCAGCCATTAATTATTCCTACCCATCCCCAAACTTTTGTTTTAAAAGTCAGATTACAAAGAGAGGAGAGAAAAATTGTGGCTACTTATATAAGAAGCTCAGAAGTCTTTCTGTCCACTCCCTCTAGTTAGGTGAGATGAAAGGTGAAGGGGGGCTCCTGGGGGATGGTTATTATTCAGTTTGATATATTATCCTGATCAACTTTTTTATTTGATTACACTCATTCCACCAGCTGTTCATTTACATAGTTTGTGGAGAGTAAGCTTCAGAATACCAAGATATAATCACAGCTTTTGTGTAAATATCTGAACAAAATTTTTTTATTTAAAAAATTTAGTCCAACTCTGGCATGGCTGAATTCTGCTACAAGTTGTAATGCATTCTCTTCAACTCAAGCACTAATGCTGTGTGTAGAAGCAATAATGTGTAGTTGGGGGCTTCAGCAGAACTTCCTCCCAGATGAGAGGAACTCGCCTTGGGATTGTCTGTTTTCCATTTCCATCATGTTTGAAATTTGGTGAGCAGCTGAGTGGAAACTTGTGTCCTGGAATGATGAAGTTTTGAGCATACATGTGGCTTTCTTACTTCTCCCCTGGTCCTGGGATTTCATCAGTTTTGGGTTTTCTGCCTTCTGAAGGCAGTGGGTCCCAGACTCTATCATAACTTTAGATTTGCCAAGGGACTCAAAAACTTAGAGTTGCTTAGGTGTCTTTAAAATCTCTTAAATCAAAAAAGCCCTTTGCAATAGTGTTTCTAAGTCTTGTTTTGAAGGTAGAGAAGCTGAAGTCCAGCAATGAGGGAAATAATTTAACTTTATTCATTCATTCATTCATTCATTCATTCATCTTACAGTCTAATTATAGAGAAAGATATCAAGACACCCCAAAGTATAGAATTTTAATCTGTGATAAATCCAGGGAAGAGAAATCACTAGGAATTATGAGCACCTATACAGGGACCAGGTGTAGCTAGAGAATCAGGGAGAGCTTCTCTGAGGGAATGTAGGTAAATTAAAGGATAATTGAGAGTTATAAAGGCGAAATGGATTGTAGTGGTAGATGGCGGGAACATTTCAGGCAAAGATACAGCAAAAGGTACAGCATATGCAAAGGCCTCGAGACCCATGGTACAGACTAGGGCCTACCTCCTGACTCCAGTCTCGAGATCTTTATATTCCTCTAGGAGTGACTTTGTAAATGGTTAGTTCCTTCCTAGTATCCTCTGAGTAACACCTCATCCTTCTTGAGAACAAGATGCTGGAAGTTGCATTACATACACACAGCAGACTAGAGTGGTTTCTAAGCTGTTGTCTGAACTGTCACTTAGCTCCTGATACAAGGGAAGCTGTAGCTCATGACCACAAAACCAAGTGAAACTCTAAGTAATTGGTTGAGGAGGAGTGTTTGTGTTTCCTATTCAAAGTTAAATATTTCCCACAAATTGACCCAAGGTAATTGATTATTTGGTTCTAGATGAGATGCTACTGATAAGTTTGGAGTAGAGATTTCTCATAGGGCTCACGATATTTGGAATCACACAGAAGTACCACCACCACCATCACTTTTATGAGATGAACAGGGTAATCTAAAGCCATGATAGTGAGCTAGTCTAGGGTGACATGTCTCTGGGAATATAGGGGCCAGCTCTCCAGGAGGAGACTGGCACAGCTTTCTGCCTGATTATATTTGCTTCTATGTCCAGACATCAGTAACTCTTAGAATTTGTTCTTCTTTCTTAAACCTTGCCATTCACCATAGATATTCATCACTGAGATGAGAGTATGTTAATTGCTACATAATACACAGTATCAGAACTGTATTGAAGCATATGATACAAATGTAGTGTCTGCTTTTTCTTTCATTTATAACTCACATTGCTCCCAGTCACAGATTTCCTCCCTCTGCCCCCAGCCCCCCCCTTTTTTTTTAAGGAATCATAGACTGTCAGAGCTATAAGAAGCCTTAAATATAATCTGATGTGACATTTTCATTTTATAAATGAGAAAACTAATTCCAGGAGAGAATTTTGTGGCTTGCCTAAAGGCATATTATATGTGAGCTTCAGACCTGATGAGAGTCTTAATGGTCTCATGACTTTTCAGCACAAGCTACCTCCTTAAATAGGTATAAAACTGTCAGTCAGACCTCATCTCTATGATTTTGGATGTAGAGTATATCAGGACAGGAATTCTACAGACTCACTCCTACCTTTATGAAAAATAGTTTTTCTCAGCTAATTTAGTTCCAGAAAAAATGAGAAGAAAGGAATCAGTTTACTACCATGAGCACAGGAAAAGAACTTATAAGATATATTCCAAACTCTGATAATTTTCTATTAATTTCAGCTATCTCTTATTGACACTGTCTTTTGTTCTTATGTTCTTCACCACCCCATCTCCATACCTGCTCAAGGAAGTCCAAGTTGATCTCACTTAGGCCATATTTTTTTCATTTTCACCTGATATATCTACCAAAGAGTCAAAGCAACCATAGGAATGGTTCTGACTTTAAAACTGTCTATCTGTCTTGGAGCATAAAACAGGCAGGGATAGTTTCTGTAATGCTCAGACCGGGTTGGTGCAGAGGAAAATTTCAGTTCAGGCAGTAGGGCAAGAAGGAGACCGCAGGGTATAGAAATCCCCCCAGGGGTGGCCACCTTGTGCTGTTTAAAAAGAGGCTCCACTTCAGAACTTCTGGATCAAAATTGGCCTTTGGGAGGGGTTTGCATGTTGGTATCCACAGTAAGGTTTCTAGGTTATTTGTAGGAAATACCTAAGTTTGAGAACCATGGGTATAGAGTAAGGAATAATGGAAGTTAAAGGCAATAATTTATAGTTGTGGTTACTATTTGTCCAATTGAGGCAAGTCCTTTACCTTATGAGTTTCCTCTCTGAGCTCATTCTTTCTGTGTGCTCCCTTCCAATCCTGAATCTCTCTAAGTTTTTCTTAGAAAACTTTGAGTCAGTGAGAAAAAGCAAGGATGCTTTCTTAAGTCACCCAACTTGGATACTCACTCTGAGCCCCATGAGGTAGTAGAGGACACTGATGACAGTCATGGGGAGGATGTAGAAGAGGAAGGAGGTGACCTGTATAATGAAATTATAGATCCACATGGGCTTGATGATTGTACAGGTGGCAGAGCCCGGGACCAAAGACCCATTGGGGAAGTAGTGGAGCTTGATGCCGTGAATGCTGGTGTTGGGCAGAGAGAAGAGAAAAGAGAAGCCCCACACAATGCCAAGGATCCTGAGGGCCCTCCGCCGTGTGCTCTCCAGCTTGGCGCGCAAGGGATGGAGGATGGCCACGTAGCGCTCCACGCTGACTGTGGTGATGCTGAGGATGGAGGTGAAGCACACAGTCTCAAAGAGGGCTGTCTTGAAGTAGCAGCCCATTGGCCCAAACAGGAAGGGGTAGTTACGCCACATCTCATAGACTTCCAGGGGCATCCCAAGGAGCAGGACCAGGAGGTCGGAGACAGCCAAGCTGAAGAGATAGTAGTTGGTGGGTGTCTTCATAGTCTGGTGCCGGAGAATAACCAGACAAACCAGGAGATTGCCAGTGACTCCAACCACAAAAATCAGTGAGTACACCGCAGTCACGGGGAAGAAGAGGTGGCTGCGCTGAGGCCCACAGAGGAAGGTCAGATAGTCCTCGGTGCTGTTCAGGTATTTCATGAATGGATCTTCCTCTTCCTGTTGGGGAATCCAGGAAACATTCTCATGTTTTTCCATTACTCACTTTAAAATCCAAAGCCTGAGCTTCCTCTGTCCCAAGATGAGCCAGAAAGGAAAAAGAAAGCAGACAGGAAAGCACAGACTCAGTGCAGGAGGCGGGAGCTGGTGAGTGCTCCTGCGAGGATCTCTTTTGAAGAGCCGCTGAGACAGAAGCCCCGCCCCTCCACAGGCTGTGGGCCAATGAGTGGGACAGCTGGGTCAGGCTTGCTGGCTTTGCTTGCAGGGCTTGGAGGAGGAGAGGGAGACGTTTCTCTCAAGTGAAGGAGCTGGCAAAACAGCTGACAAAGATGGTGACCCTGAAGTAAGGTGTGGGCACGCTGAGTGCATTTTGCAAAGTTGCGGGGCTCTGGATGGAAATACAAATTAAAATTGTAGAGTCTTGGGTAGAAGAGTACAAATCTCCATTGATCTTTGTCAGTGGTACAGCATGACAAAAATGGGAGATCAATAGATTTCTCAAGTTATCTTGTTTCTTTGGAAATTCAGGAATCCCTGGGGAAAGCATGATCGATGTGCCTTTTTGGTTTTGATTGCATCCACAATAGAATCAAAAGCCTGAAAAAACACTTACTGCCTGTCAGGTAGCCCTGCCTGCTGTCTGACACTTCAGTCTCTTTTGGCAGTTCCTCGCCATAGCAGAAGGCAGCGGGGTTTAGAATCAGGCACACTCATAGAAATCCTGTAAGACTTTGAGAAAGTTATAGAGCCTCATTTTATTATCTGTAAATTGGAGATTAATTTATTCTATTTTGTTCACCAAATACTCCTTGAGCACATGTACCAGGCAATGTTGTAGGCTTTGAAGAAACATCAGTGAACAAGCAAGACAAAGTTTCAACATGCATGGAGCTCTTCTTGCTGTAAGGAATTCTGAATATATACAAGCATAGTATTCATAATATAATTTCAGATAATAATCCATGTCCTGAAGAAAAAGAAAGATAAGAGACCATACAAACATAAGGCTGAAAACATTCCTTTATCAAGGTTGCTCAAAGAAGACATCTCAGGAGATGTCATTTAGGCTGAGTTCTGAATGATGAAAAGTCAATCATAAAAGAGCTAAGGAACGTATATTCCCAGCAGAAGTATTAGCCATGATCCTGAGGCAGTAACAAACTTGATGTTTCAGAAACATCAGGAAGACTAGGATAGCTGGAACTTAATGAGTGAATTGGAGAGTACAAGTGATTAGATCGAAGTGACTGGCAGGGACCAGAGCATGTACTCTTCTAGGATTTGATAGAGCGTTTAGATCTCATTCAAACAGCAGGGGCTTTGGATCCAATTCAAGCCACAGAGAGAAATATTGGGAGAGTTTTAAGCAGGAGAATTGAGAAGGGTGAAGTTTTAACAAGAGGTAGGCAAAAAGCCGGCACAGTATTCCGCATAAGAAACAGCAGTGACTCGGATTGGTATGGCAGCAGTATTTTTGAGAGACATCTTTAAATTTGGAAATATTTTTTCAAGGGAGGATACCTTATGTGGTTGGGAAGATTAAATGAGATGACGTAAAGCACCTTAAGAGGTGCTCACTAAATGTGAATTCTTCTTTCCCTTTTATTTATTAAATTGAGTGGTAAAACTGAGACTGAAAGGTAAAAAGGCTGATTCAAGAATGATCTGTTGATCAAGATGAGACAGTTTATGCTACCGTAACAAAAGGACTTCATAACTCAGTGGTTTAAAACAGTAACAATTTATTTCTCACTCACACAACAAATTTTTCGTTAGTCAGTTGGAGAATCTGTCTCATGCCATACTCACCTGGGACCCAGGCTGATACAGTGGTCACTCTCTGGGTCTTTGCTGATCAGGGTGGAGAGAAAGGGAGCTCTGGAAGGTCTCAGGTAGGTAATTATAAGCTCTAGCCCCAAAGCCAGTAATACGTGCCACCATTGCTCTCAGCTCACCGGTGGCACATTAGCCAAGGTCTGTCCTATGTGTCCATTCAAACATAACAGGGGCAGGAATGTCTAACATCAAGGGGACTATGTTTAGTCTAATTTGTCCTTGGACAAGTTATTTCATATGTATGTACTTTAGTGTCCTAATGTATAATAGTTGGGTTGTTGTTAGTTCCAGTAATACTTTGGGAAAATACTTTGGAGCTTCCTAGAAATTTTTGCAGTTTCTTGTTTAAATTGTCAGTCTTCCCAATAAAGAGATTAAGATGCATAATGGCAGGGCACTGCCTTATTTCCTATTCTATTTCCATGGCTAGCACAGTGCTGCCACATAAAGAACATAAAGAGTGCCCAATCAAGTTTCGTTAAATGGATGGATGCATACATGAAGGAAAGAAGAAGGAGGAAAGGAAGATGTAAGGATGAAGACCAGATGCTTGTGTGACAGTAGAGTCTTATTTGTGATAATCAGGTTTTCTGCAGTCTCTTTCTGGTCTTCTGGTATGTTGTTTCTTTCCTAGGTTTTGCTTTTTAGTGACAATACTGAAAAGAACTGGGGCTCTGTGGTCAAGCAGACACAGATTTAATTTTGCTGCTTAAAACTGTATGACCGTGGGAACACTACATACTCTATTTAAGTATCAATTTTCTCATCAACAAAATCGGTTCGACAATTTCTAATTTAGTAGGATCATTGTGAGGAATAAATGGCAAAATGTGTGTAAATCATTTAGCACAGTGTTTGGCATACAGTAAGCATTCAATAAATACTATTTTCCAGCACTAACAGTTCAAGGAGTTTGATCTAATAATATGAAGATTTGACCAATGACTGGTATACAGGTACATGGTTGGCATTCCGTAAATGAAGTAGAATACATAAATGTAGCATTGATTTTTGTCTTCACTCACATTTTAGTTGAAGGTGATTTATAAGTCTATGGTTATGTTTTCTCTGATTAAAGTTTATTTTTTAAAATCTTTTATTTTAAAGTGTTGTTTGTATAACTTCTGCCTTTTGTCATTATTGAGATGTTTTTTATTTTTATCTATGATTAATTTTTGTAAATCTGTGAAAACTTTGAAAAGAAGATATATTTTTGATATGAGATAAAAAAATCTGATCTATATCTATTAATTTCATCTCATTGACTACATCAGTTAATTTTCTTTGCTGGAAATCATTAGTAATGCTATAGAAGCAGACAAACAAATACAACTTGTTTACCTGTAGCATACTGAGTAATTTACAAAATTAAGAGATGAGATAAGTAGCCTGGCCTCAGGCAGGAAAGAAGCCAGCTTAGCTCTGGAGAGCCAAGCAGACCCTAGTGGGCAGTGTCCTTGGAACTGTCATCCAATGCTAAATTTTCTACTATATTCTCTCCCTTTGCATCTCTGCTTAAGAGTCAAATGCCCTGAATAATGAATGAAATTTGCTTAGCCTAAATTTTTACCTAATTCTGTGAATTACGGATGAGAACCAATTTCCTCCTGGAAGAAGGGAGGCATGAATTGAACAAGCAGTAACAGCAGAAGTCCACTACCTCACCTGTGAAGGTCACATCTTTGTATTCTCACCTTTAGGTCTCTCTTTGATCTGCCAGACTAAGCCATGGATGTCAGAAAAATGGAAACATGGTTAGCTTCATTAGAGAACATACTTGGGCTTGGGTTTTGAGTAAATACTCTCTTTTCCTAGATTTACTCAACTATAGAGAAAGGGTGTTATGGCTCTGTTCTTACAAGTACTATTATCACCACCACTGCCACTGCTACCGTTGCCACCATTACCACCATTTATTGAATACTTTATTCATTTATTAATATTTAAGCTATTTATCAGTATGCTAGGTACAATTCTGTCCCCATGGAGCTTAGAATCTAATGATAAAATAGTTATTTAATCACATAAACACTTAAATTTATGTATGATTATAATTAGAGCGACTGTGATGAAAGAAACACATCAGGCTTAGAGCATATGTAATATGGAGACTTGATCTAGTCTGGCAGAGCAAAGAAGTCTCTGAGTTGGTAGTGGTATTAGAAAATGTGTGAGAGTCAACCGGGCGAAGAGAGCTCAGGGGTAAAATTTTAGGCCAAGAGATGAGTATGAAAGGATTCGTGCCTAGCAGAAGCATGATTTATTCGAGAAACCAAATGAAAGGTCATGTGACTGGCATGCAGAGGGCAAATGACAGTCAGGTATGAAAAGAGCCCAGGGAGGGTGGTGTAGCCATGCAAAATCTTACAGGTCATTTTAAGTAGTCTGGTGTTTAGCCTAAGAGTAATATAAAGCTGTTGGATCATAAGCTTAGAAGTGATAGTACCAAGTTTTCACTTGAAACAATACTCCATATGCTGTATGAAAGAATTTGTAGGGTTAGGAGTATATGTGGGATGTATCAAGAGATAATTGTAGGAGTCTATGAGACAAATAGGAGGGTTTAAACTAGGGTTGTGGAGTAGAGATGAAGATACTTCAACAGATTTGGAAAATATTTAAGGAAGTAAAGCAAACAAACTTGGTGGTGGATTGGTTATAGAGAATGTAAGAAAAGAGATTGACAACTGATCCCTAGGTTTGGGCATATTGAGTGTATTACCTGTCCATTGAATTATCCATTAAATGGGTGGTCATACATTCAATTATGACAGCCAAAAGTTATGTTCAGTCACATTGATAAAGAATATCAGTGTAGGTCTGAGCTTAGGGGAAAAGATCATGAATTTAATTTTGGATATGCCGGCTTTGATATGCTTTTATGACAGCTATATGTAAAATTCCAGAGAAGGTTGAACATAGGTATCTAGAAGTCATAGGGAAAATCTCAACTAGCAACAGAAATGTTTGAGACTGCTCGTAGATGATAATTAAAGCTGTTGGCATGGGTGAGGTTAAGTACGGAAAAAGTATAGATCAGAAGGGTACTTAGATTGGAGCCTTGAGAAATTCTAA
>PVKZ01005109.1:39479-61064 GCA_004027375.1 Macroglossus sobrinus
ATCCCCAAGAAGGTAGAAGAGAGCATACAAATCATACATAGATGGTAGAGTTGGCCATGGACAAGGGGAAAATATAGGTCCTCTGTTGTGACAGAAAGGAAGGTGGTTTCTAGATTTTGCAGCAGAAAGTTGAAGGACTCTTGCCTGTGTCTGGTGGCTTTTAGTGTTTTTGATTTTTGTTTTTTGTTTGTATGTTTGTTTGTTTTGTGAAGTATAAGGCAGTGATTTCTGCTGAAAGTCATCAAATAAGGGGATAGGGGACAGGGAGAGAGAGTTGGAATGGAGAAAAGGCCAGGGTTTGGGTGGGAGTTTGAGAAAGATGGAGACAACTCATAATCTTATTAGCAAGTAGGAAACTGAGTTAATAAGAAAACATTGTAAGATTGCCAGAAGTCATGAAGGCCCACCTTAGGCTGATAAGTCAGCCAGTCAGCACACATTTGTTGAGCCACGCATTGTTCTGGCATTCACGTATATTAGTGAATAAGAAAGAACTCTTCTCTTGAGGAGCCTACTTATTAGTGACAGGGGTGTTGAGTGATGTAATTTTCCATTCATGCATCTGATAACATTAGCCCGTGACTACCAAGTGCAAGGCCTTGTGCTTCATAGTGGAGATATAAAGATGAAGTAAGACCATTGGCCTTCCCCAGCTGACACTCACCTCCCAAAGAATGCTCACTCTTTGATTCCTTCTTATTTACCAGAAGTGGAAAAAATAGGTTTGGACTCTGCAGAAAAATAAAGCTCCACAGTCAGAGGCCCATATACTCCCAAATGAGTTCCCATACACTGGCACATTTAAAATATAAGTGAGAATCAAACATTTGGGTGATCAAGATGCAATTTATAGTAGGTCACCAGGGACAAGCCCAATGAGAAGGTCACATATCAGCATACAAATGTCTGTAGCATTTGACTCAGAGTCTTGACATGGGAGCTGCGTGTAATCCATTTACCTCTCCCAGGGAAGCCATTCTGATAAGGCCAAGGGTACAGGCACTTGTTTCTTCCCCTTCACACTTAGAGTCTCTGTCCTTTTTTATGCCCTGCTCATTATACAACAACGGTCTTCATTACCATCTCATTTTTTACTGATTGGAAGTGTTGCCATGGTGATGCTGAAACATAGGCCTCGACACAGACTAACATGAACTTACCCTGCGTCGAAGGCTGTGAAGTGTAAGGAGTCGTGACTCTTTCTCCTGTCTTTCTCTTATGTATGCTTCTTTGGTGAACGGGTATTGGAGTTAAAGAGATGAGCCCTGAGCAGCAAGTGGGGTGGACACAGGTCCTCATACAACTATTTTGTTTTGTTATAATTAAACCGTGTCTCACTAACATATTCAGGAAGATTCCCAGGTTAGCAAAGACATAGCCCAGTTCCTTGAAAAAGTTACAATCTTGTTTGTTGTTCTCTACTGCACAGTCATTGGTGGTACTTCAGGTGTCAGATTATGCACCACTGGTAACATTTGAGGAGGGAAAGAAAGGTATGTTGGAGGAACTGGGTGAAGCTTTCTGTTTCTGAAATGTATTGGGTAGCGGCAAGAATGGAGGAGGATAAGGTAGAAGTAGGGAAGAGCCAAACACTGTGGGACCTGGTGGTACACGCTGGAGGTGTTGGGATTTATTCTAGTGCCAGGGAGATGCTAATGGGGAATTTCAAGTTGGAGAAGGGAATCATTCTTTTGGCATTTTATGAGAATCATTTCTTCAAGATCAGACAGGCTCCGTGAAAACCTAGCAAGAACCAAAACTCAGGAATCCCTACCCTGTGCATAGTGATCTTGAACAAGTAAGTTTCTCTCCCATGTTCACCTCACATCATCAGGTGGGGTATCAAGTGAGTTGATAGAAATAAAATCCCTTTAAAGAAGCAATCAAAGCCAGACTACTCCCAGAACGTGGTGATACCCTCTATCTTTCTTGAGTGTCCCAACACACACAGGGTGCTCAGTAAAGGAGGGAGAATGTGACAGCCTTTTACCCAGTTCTCTGGCATTTTCTCATCTCTTCCTCGCAGCAATCCCAACAGGATACGTAATTCTGAGCCTGACTTATATATGAGGAAACTGAGGATGAGAGAGGTTAAAATAACTTTTCCATCAATAGGATAATCATCCTATAATGTGAAGTCACCAAGATTTATTAGAATTAGCACTTGAGCTCTGGAAGGGACTAACAGAAATATGTCAAGTGATGCCTCATGTTAATGGATCTGGAAACTAAGAAAACGAAGATAAAAGGGTAAGAGGTCCTGCTGTCCGCTTGACTGGGACATGTGATAAGAAGCCATTTTTAGCACTGACAATGTTCATCTCCTCAAGGCCGCATGTCCCCAAATAATACCCTCCAGAATGAGCCAAGCTTTACTTGGAGGCTCAGGTCAATGGTTTTAATGAGTAAGTCAAGTTTAATGTTTGGAGGAAGGGAGAATCTGGATTTATTTTTTATCTCCCATCAATCTCCTTTCCACCAAAGCAGAAAAAGTTTGTTTGATTAAGGAAAAAGAATTTAGTGAAAGAGACAATGAGATAGAAAAAAAAAAATAACAACAACAACCCATAAACCTGCTTCATGAACCTCGGTCCCTTAGAGGGGTTTTTTCCATCTCTAGGCATTACTCCCTCATCTACAAGTAAAAAAGTCACCTTAGAGTATTTCAAAGGGTTCTTCAGCTCTAATAGTTCAAACACCCAAATTAACTATTTTCAGTAGGTCATGAGTATAAGCTTTTCTAAAGGTGGTACATGGTTTACAGGGAGCCATCCATGTCTTTCCCAGTTCCCTTTTCCAATTTGAAATTCTCCATTAGCATTTCTCTGGCATTAGAGTAAATCCCAGCTCCTTCAGCGAGTGTTGCCAGTTCCCATGGTGTATGGCTCCTCTCCACTTCTACCTTATCTGCATTCTTGCTCCTGTCCAATGCATTTCAGAAACAGAAGGCTTCATCCAGTTCCTCAAAGGCAGCTTCCTTTCCCTCCTCAGGATCTTTGCATATGCAGCTACTGCAGCTTATAATGCTCTTTTCCCTGGGGCCTTGCAAAATTACCTCTTTCTTATATTTCAGTTCTTAGCTTAAATGTCACTTGTTCAGAGACTTGCTCAGAACACCCTCCTGTATATTTTCTGTTAGTGTCTTTGGTTTGTGACCTTTACAGCAATCTCAATTTGTAATGTTTTTGTAATACTTTCTTCTGTTGTGTTTATTTGATTTATCTTGTTTGGCCATCTACTCTTTTGGAATATAGGTTTCATGAAAGTGGGAACTATACTTCATGTATAGCTGTGTTTCCAGCACCAAACACAATGACTGGCACCTGGCAAGCACTCAGTTAAATTTGCTACATAAGCAAATTAATTAATAGATATATCCCTCTCTGAGTCTTGGATTTATCATAGATATAAGTAAGCTATGATAGTACCTATCCTACTTATGCTCTTTGCCAGAGCCCGCCGGCTAAGATCAAACAGTTCCTGAGAGGGGGAGTAAGGATTGAGAAAAAAGAAAGGGACAAAAGATAGAGTCAGGAGATCTAACAGTAAATACTGTTGCCCTGAGTTTATTTAGCACAGCATATTTATACCCTTGGAAGAGCATGAGAAGCGAAACCCACAGATATGCAATACAATCGCTAACATTCACACAGGAGACCAAGTGTTCTCAAAACATCCTTGCTCCTTAGGTCAAGGATTGTTCAACTCTTTGCCTTGAGTCTTAATCAAAACACCCTCCTCCTGCACCTGCAGACCACCAAGTCTGCCAGCTCTGCAAACTTCTTGCTTTGCAAGCAGCTTTAACCTTTTCTGCAGGGCACTCAGCAAAAATGGCTCCCAACAGCTCTTAACTACAAATATGAGAGGATGCGTGTCTCTTCCTGTGCATATTACTTCCTGGTCCCCATCAGACATACTTCTTCTTTTGTTTTTTCTTTTATATTATTTCTTTGCCTGCTAGAGCTATAACTTCAGTTTTCTCTCTAGATTTTACTGAACTAAAAGTTATAGTGATGAGAACACTGGATCCTAGATCAGGAGATCTGAGTTTTAGACTTAGATATGCTCACAATACAACCTTGGATGAGTTATGTGCCTACTTTTGGACTTCAGTTCCTCCTGTGTTTATAATGAGGGGATTGAAATGGATGAGCCAAAGAGAACTTTACACCTGGATTATTCTCTAACTTGGATTGTTTGTTTCCCTTCCATCAATTGACCTATGGCAACCTCATAAGGCAACTACTTTTAAAATAGCAATGATCATCTAGATTCATGTTTGGGTATATTAGTTAAAAACAGAAGTCCTATTAATTAATTTATCTTCATGCTATAAAACTGATGATCCCTGAGCAAAAACCAAGCTTCAAAATGTTTTACTAATGAACAAAATACTCTGTGCCCTTGAGGCGTGCTGGGTACCTGTTGGAATACACTTGGAGCCAAGAGCTCTGGTGAAACAGAGGGGAACAGTGTTATATCCTCATGTTGTTCTCTGTCTGCTATATTTTGTAGGTTGTCAGAATTTTCTCAGCATAATTCCTCCAAATTTCCCATTTTATCTCAGATTACACACATTTCAACCCTGGGAGGAAAGTCCTTATTTAGAGCCAGTTTTGGAAGTAGTAGAAATGTTTGACATGTATTCAGTTTTTCATATTCATTACCCCACATCATATGGCAAAATGCTAGGAGTATATGACTAATAATACATCTTATTCTCAAGGATGCTTTGACTTTGTCTCTCACACTGAGTAAACTATCTTAGAACTTTTCTAACTCTAACATTCTCATTTTACTAATGGATAAATGGAGGCCCAGGGAGACAACGTGACTTACTTTATGTCTCCACAGTTAATAAATGATGGCGCTTTCTGTAATAATGCCTGCAATAATCATTACATGATACATTCCTTGGAGTCTTGCTGATTTTTTGATTATTTGTTTTTGTTTTTAATAAGAGCCTGTTATTAAATTTGCATTTCCTTAGAATAAAAAGTGTACAAAACTGGAAACAGTGAACACTTTATTCAAGTTAAGTGAGAATCAGTTCTTGGTGAGGTCAGAAATGGAACCCAGCAAAATGCCAGGGGCATGAGAGGGACCAGAAAGGGAGGGAGAAAGTGCAGAGTACAGATTGTAGTAGAGAACTCACTCTAGATTTAGCAAGATGGGATTCATTGGTGACTCTGATAACTGTGATATCTGCGTCATGGTGGCCAGGGTGGAAACCTGCCCAAAGGGTGTTATAAAGAGAACAAGATTTATGGGAGTGAAAGGACACGAATTTATGAAATTTTTCTCTGGAGGTAAGTGGAGAAATGAAATAGCTGAAGAGAGACATGGGGCCAGTGGAGGGATCTTTAAAAATATAGATGAAATTGTAGCATATCTGTTGGCTGCTGAGACTGAACCAGTATTTAGGGGGGAAATTAAGGATGAGGAGAAAGAAATGTTGGTAATAAGAGCAAAGTCTTGGGCTTGTGAGAAGTGATGCTATGAAGTGAATAAATAGAGGGTTTGGTTTAATCTGGGTGTAAAAACAAAGTTTATAGGTGGAGAAGCAGGTAGTTTCAGAGATTTGATGGTGGAAAGATGTGATCATTCCCTTTTGGTTGCTTTGATTTTCTCAATTAAATGAAAAGTCAAGAGCTGAGAGTGAAGAAAGGCAGAGCGTGTTGAAGATTTCAGAGGAGATGAAAACAAATGAACGTCCTTCTTAGAAAATGGAAGGGTGAATTAGGGAATATGGTGAAATTTCTGGGTAGTACTAAAGGCTCCCTCGAGTTTGGAGGTCATAATTTAGAGAGAGAAAAGTTAGACCTGTAGTGAGTTTTTCTCCAGGCCCCTTTAGCTGCTTGAGAGTAGTTGCAAAATAGGTGGAAGATTGGATTAAACTAACATTGGGGTTTTGCCAAGCTGGGCTATGGGAGGAGCGAAGAGACAGGGATATAGGGGTACATAAAAAGGTGTCGTTATAGAGTTTGACCATTACATCTAAAAATAATGAGGAAGGGACTGAGGACACGAGACAGGTAATAAACTGTGAAAAGTCGTGGGGCTGGTGGGCTGGAGGTCTTGATATGAGTCAAAGAATCTGTAGAGGAGAATGAGGAAGATTATAAAATTAACTTAGTTTCAAAAATAAAAGCAGATGTTTGAAAAAATATTTTACAAGCAGTGCAGGTATTAATGACCAACGAGGTCTAGTGCATGGCCATGGTGGTGGGTGGCTGAGGTAGGTTGGGGTGAAGATTGAGATGAGGTAGTAAAAAGTTGAGAAGCACAGAGGTCTGATGGTGACCATGACATTGGTGTGGAAGTGGTCAAGAATGCTAACATAATAGCAGATTATTGGAGGTGAAGAGTAGTTATAGGACAGTGAGACAGTGAATTTGAGACTAAGTCTTCAGTAATTAAGGAAGCTAATGAGAGTGGCAGGTGACCACAACAAAGCAGGGTAACAAATGGTAGAGTTTGATAGCATATGCTTCAAAAAGAGCAGGATTAAAAATAAATGTCATTAGTTTCAAGTATACAATACATTGGTTAGACATTTTTGTAGTTTATAAAATTATCCCCCTAATTGTTTTTTCTCTCCTCTGGCTCTCCACCTAGCCATTATATTAATGCTAACTGTATTCCCTAAGAAACGCAGGATTTTTGAAGGAAGACGGAGGAATTGACTAGAGATGATTGTGAGGAGCATGGAAAGCACCTTGCTTCCTCTCTAGGCTCTGTGTACTATGGATGTGAAAGGAAAAAAAAATCATCCTTCCTTTGAGAGGCCTGCAAGGGAAGCATTTTTCACAGGACGGAGCCAAGTTTCATAATGTGCACACAGCTTCTCTATCATTATGACAGAGAAGCTAAAACAGAGGTTTGAGATACAGAGAATCATTCTGGTATAGGCTATAAGTTCTAGAACACCCAGCGGAAGAGCTGGGATGGGTGGTGTGGTTAATAATGGCTGGGAAGTCATAATAATAAAGAGTGCACAAAGCTTACCTAGAGTAGGACTTCTCAAACTTTAAGATAGATACATCTTTCCTTGGAATCTTGTGAAAAATTCAGATTTAATAGGTTTCTGGGGAGGAGGGTCAGGGGGCTGAGACTCTGCATATACTCCAAGGTAGTGACGATACTGCTGACATGAGGACCACACTTTGAGGAGCAAGGCTCTGTGTGCAGTGCCAAGGTTGCGATCAGGGGAGGGGATGCCCAAGAAGCATCTGATCTACAACATTGGAGGCTGTGGAGCTTCCTTTATTCCAGGAATATTCAATAGTTGCTACCATTTTTGCAAGACCGGTTTTTACACTTTTGAGCTTCCTCTTTCTTTCTCTGAAGCACCTGTGTTTAGTATAGATTTGCTCCACTAAGTGTATTCTCTTTGTTTCATGCATTATTCCAATGAGATCATTTGCTCCTTGGAGCCAGGGACTGTGGGGAATAGTGAAACATTATTAGAACACAAGTCATAACACCTAATTTTAATTTCCATTTTACCATTAACTATCTGTGAAAAGCAATGGAAAAAATCATTTACCTTTCTGATCATTTTTATATGTGAAGTGGAGATAATCATGCATAGCTGCTTTTATAAAATTTAAATGGGATACTTAATATAAAAATATCCTATAAACTACAAAACAGTTTAATAATGTGGTAATACTTATTACAGGGCTCGTATTTGTCTGGTATATACCAGCATGGCATTCTGGCAGGTGCTTGGGTGGTTGATCAGTGCCCGTGCCATCCCAGTGGTTAAATTCTTAATGTAACCCCCGAATATTGTGTTTCATAATTGTTGCTGTTATTTATTCTATATTTTTTAGTCAGTGCTAGTGGAAAAATGAACATGAAATAATTGTTGAATTAAAGAGTTGACATAAAAAGGCAGGTAGAATATATATAACCCAAGCACACTGAGTGAAAAGTGCAAATAATTTTAAAAGTCTGTGGAATGAGTTCTTCCTAAGAACTATCGTTACTTTTATCAGGAAACATTAAGGTGTCAGTTCTCCTTCCATTAACAAAATTTAAAGTGCCCTCACCTCAGTTTCTTTCCTTGTTTTCCTCTCGGCATTACACCTTTTGAATAGCTGTTGATTGATGGTGGGTCCAAGGGAAGAATGTTTGATACAGCCAAGCTATGAGTAACTTTACCCATTTCATTTGTTCTGGAACCAAATTCTCTGTTCGGAAGTGTGTTCTTAGGACTCAGGTCAAAATTTTTTCAAAGACTTTAGATAGGTTACCATATGGGTAAATATTCTTACAAACTTTTTGATTAGCTTGCTTTAATGAGGATTGATTTTCTCAGGTCTCTGGAAAAGAGGTGAAAAACAGAGATTATGGAGTTCCAGTTCTGACTCCACCTTTCTTAGCAGTGAGATCTTAACTGAGGTATTTAATTTCGGTAAGCCTTGGATTTCTCAGCTATAGGACTGGACTAATCACAGTATCTTCCTCAGGGGATTGTTATAAGTAATGAGATAATTTTCATGAACTTAACCAAAATAAGTGCTAGTTGTTTTTGTTTTGTTGTTATTACTACTGCACAAGAACCTGGATACAGGGCTTGAATTGAGAATTTTTAAAATAACTTTAAATTCAACAGTAAAACAACAACTAACCCAATTAAAATGAGCCGAAGATTAGGCAGACAATTTATAAAGTAAGATGTACAGATGGAAAACAAGCATTTGCAAAGATGTTCAACATTATTATTCATTATGAAAATGCAAATCAAAACCACAATACCAGTGAAATACTACTTTACGCCTATCAGAGTCTTGGAGGGTGACTAGATCACCAAAGAAAATGCTTTTGCATAGATTACATTGTCACATATCAAAGAGACAAAAGTTCAGGGACCAAGCAGGTGAGACAAAAATACAGCCTTGAACCTCAGAAAAATAGGCACATCAGCAATTTTGGTAGTCAAAATGGAACTTATCTGGGCCCCAGTGATGCAGACAAGAAAACTGGACCAAAAGCAATGCCAATATAAATGCTAAAATGGCAATTTAATTCTGAGATCCGTGTGGGCCCCCACCACATACAGCTCTTGACTGGAACAGATAGAAGAATGTGTGAGACCCAAGTGGGTGGCGGGAATGTGACTGCCATGGCTGAGAAGGGCATGAGAGTTTGTGGTGACCGATAGACTGAGACGCACAGGAAAGACAGCTTTGCATGTTCCTCTTCTTTACTTTCTCTTCGTTAGCTCGTTCTTACTATAAAACTTAGGATCTGATGGAAATTTGGGTAGAGAAAAAAGCGACTGAGAGAAACAGTGTTATTCATTCTCTGGAAACATATTAACTTGATAAGTCATTTAAAGGAAATAAAATATGCAAAGGGCTCATGCTCAGAGACATTATCCGTAGTGCAGTGGTGATGTGTTTAATGCCATCACATAAAACATTCAGTGCTTAAGAAATTTAAGAATAATGGGAAATTGCCATTCCTCTTAATGAGCACAGAGCCAGAAAAGACCGTCTGTTATCATGCAGATTATCTTCTTGGCACGTGGACTGGTTGGCGGTGTTATCCCTGCATGCCTAGTGGCACGTTGGGAGTCTGTGTGCAGAGCCCTTTCAGTGTCAAAAGGGGGACAGGGACAATGAAGTGAAAGAAGTGGAGTGTTTTATGCAGCAGGTTTGACTGCAGTTATAGACTTCCCTGTTTGCTGGACCCCAGCTAGTGCCTATCTCCAAGCTGCTGCAGGAGTTGGATAGTGGCAGAAAACAGATACGAATAGGAAAGAAACCAGCTGCAGCCCGAAGGAGAGTGCTCTCAGAGATCATCATTAATTCTGAGGTTAGAACAAGATCTGGAAGTTCACCATGAATGGAGTTACACAAAAGAGACCATAGAGTCTGCTGGGGTAGCCTCTGTCCTGCCTTCCCTTCTCCCTCCTTTTCTCTCTTCCTTCATCCTTTCCTTTATCCTCTCTCCTGCACCCCTAGAGCACTAGCCACCTGAGACATCACAAGATGAGTAAGACTCAGTCCCTGCCACTGAGGAGCACTGGCCTGGGGTTAGAAAAGCACACTTCTAATGATCTAGATGACTTCGTGCAAGTCTTGTTATTTCTTGGTACTCTAGCTTTATCTCATTAAACAACGAGAATGAGAGATCCTTTTTAAGGTTTTTCTAGCTCTGAAAGTTAACTAGCTTTTAAATATTATTGCTTATTATGGGCGAGGTGTTCTTCATGACTGCCATATAAGGTATGTACATACAGCATATGTGCAATAATTGTTCCCATGTTACATATGGGAAGATGAGGCTCAGAGAGTGGCCAGATCACACAACTTGTAACTGGTGGGACTGTGATTTGATCCAGATCTCTCTGATTCTAGAATTATGCTACTAACCAGTCTGCTATTTGGTCACCAGTATGTAAGCCTGGAAGAATTAGGATAGAGTAATTATTACATATATGTGGATTCATTTCTTCCCTCATAAGATGAAGAACCAGAACAATATGAAGAGCACAGCCAGCCATGGTGTGGAAGGTGTGGCCAATTAAAAGAAGGGAGAAAAGCCTTGAAAACCAACTTCCCCAGGCTGAGCAGGGCTGGTTATGGAGATTAATTTGCTTTTCCTTGCCTGGTTTTGCACTCATGCTGGGACTTCTGCTGAGACACAAAGCAACCCTGCTTTTAATTAGAATTACAGAGGCTCAGGGCTAGAAGGAATTGGAGAGTGTAGATGGCAAACCTTGTCTGACTAAGGCCTCCTCTCTATAACAACAAAAGTTACTGTTTATTACCCCTCTGTCTCTGCTGTAATGCTTCCTTGGACACGAAATCGCTACAGCCTCAGGCCAGCTCTGTGTTTCAAAGCTCTTTCTTCTGTTGATCAACAAAGAACAAATGCACTTGTTTTTCCATACTATGAATGCATATCTTTTTGGAAGCAACAATCATAAATTACATACTTCACTTTCCGGCCTTGCTGTCATCCACCACCCTGGTTGCTCCTGTTTATTCTTCAGGTTTCAGGCTACACATTACTTTTCCTGAAGAGACCCGCCTTCATGCCTGGGACAACGTCCGGTCCCCTGTTCATGTGTCCACAGCACCCTGGACTCCTCTGCAGTTTATTAAGGTTTAAGGTCTTGTCCATGTCTGTATTCCAGGCACCATGCTTATTCATTCCATTCAAAACTTGTGTAGATCATCTTTTTGGTACCAAACATTATGCTTGTGAACAGGATGGGTGGATTCAGTCCCTCACCTCACAAAATTTAGAATCTAGTGGAGTATTTCACCCTTTTTTTTTTTTCGCATTTTGCTATGCAAGCCTTTTCTACAATGTTTTTCTAAGTATATTGGTTCACAGTGGTAGTTCAGAGGTATGCTCACAGCCTTGATTTAGTTTATAAACTGTACTTGTCCTCATTTTGCAGATTAAAGAAACTGAGGCTAGGTAGTTCTACTGACACTTGCACAGTTGAATTACCTCAAGGACATCCTTCATTTATTTATTTTTTTCAGCTTCTGACTTCCTTTGCAGTTCAGGTTCCACTTATCTCAGTATTTCGGAATAATGAAAACTTTGGCCATGATGTAAACATAGGCTTTGGGGTTTAAGGACTTGGATTCTATAGCGCCCTGTCACTTACTAGCTGTGTGACCTTGATTAGTCAGTTAAACTAGGGGTTCCCAGTGGACCAGTACTGGTATGTGGCCTGTTAGAAGCTGCACTGCACAGGAGGAAGTGAGAGGCTGGTGAATGAGCGAGCGAAGCTTCATCTGTATTTGCAGCCACTCTCCAGCGCTAGCATCACCTCCTCAGCTCTGCTTTAGACCATCAGGCATTAAATTCTCACAAGAGCACTGGTCCCTGGTACCAAAAAGTTTGGGAACCACTGATAAACTCTCTGGCACCGAAAAGGTTGGAGACCACTGATAAACTCTCTAATTCTCACTTTACTGAGAAATATTAATTTCTACTTCGTAAGTTTTTTCTTTTTAAAGATTAAATAGGAAGTAGTAGCAGCAGCAGTAGCACAACCAGCAGCAACATATAACAATTATGTGATACGGTGATCTAAGAACTGTTCTAAGGTCTTTCCATATATTAGCTCATTTAACCCACCCTAGGTGTAGATGCTAGTATTATCCCTATTTTACAACTGAGGTAAAGGAGGCACATGGAGAATAATGAATGTGCCCAATGTTGCCTAGCTGATAAGAGACCCCAGAGAGAAACCTCAGTATCTGGATCTTCAGCCCATACTCTCAACAACCTGGCTGTAACTGCCTCTGGATAATGCATGCAGAGCCCCCAGCACAGAGCTCAATACAAGGTGTCTCTGTCTGGCTAATACAGGTTTGTAACAACTCTGAATTGGTTTGCCCCACTTTTCCTAGGCAATCTCATCAGATAGGAGAAGCATTGTGAACATAAGCACTGCTTATCCATTTTCTTGATCAAATGAGCCCTAAGCCCAGGCTTATTCCAGCTCTAAGTGGTCAGACTGACAAAATAAAAGAAATAAATAGGTAAGGGGAAAAGTAAGGCATGGAACATAATGAAGGGAAATGATTTTCTGATGTGAAAACTGTCTGCAAGATAATAGAGTTGGTTCCTGCATATTTCACATAAGTTCCTGGGCTCTGAAAGCAGCAGAATTGTCCATCAGTGTCAGTAACTACACTAGTCAGTGCCCTCTTGGTACCAATCACACCAAGAGCTCGGAGAATTTTAATTCTCTTGAAAAGCAAGCAAATGTACCCCATGTTCACAGAGTATCTGTCTGCATCTCATTTATTTCTTTCTAGAGTAATAAGGAGGTTTTTCTATCCTTACAAACCTGGTCCGCTGGTTATCTGTCTTGTAGAGGGAATAAAGCTCTTTCCTGCTTCCCTGTGTCGTCCTTGCAACTTTGCCCCTCCCCCTTTTCAGCCTTTGTTCAGGCCTGCTTTATTTTCTTTTAAGGGTCACTGCAGGTGCCAAGTCATATTTTCACTCATTCATTCACTCATTTATTCAACAAATATTTACATACTCTATATTAGACACTGTAATAAAAGCAAGAGGGAACAGAACAAACATGGACCGTACCGTTTAGGTAACATTAAGGAATTTAGATTACAGATTCAAGGGGAACATTTTACATAATTTTATATGGGGATTGTAATCAGATTTGCATTTTGAGAAGATCACTTAGGCCACATTGTACAGGTGGATTAGAAAGGACAAGAGTGATGCTAAAATAACAAGCAAGAAATGATAGAAATACCCTGTCCCCCAGCTTCGTATTTTCTTTCTCTCATAAATCCCCTGTCATCTTCAAATTACTTCCTGCAATCCGTTAAGTTGCATGCCTATCCCATGCTGCCTGGTTAACTGGCGAGATCCTTGCTGAGGTCCATGTCTGATCACAGCCTTCCATGCCCAGAGCAGTGCCTTATGCATACTTAGTGCTCACTGTGAAGAGTCTGGATCTCAGCATTTCACAATTGAAAGGGTCCTTGGAGAAGATCCAGTCAGATCACTTTATTTTGCAAAGCCCAGGCAGGTTAAGCAACTTGCCCAAAGCCCTGCATTAAATGAGTGATGGAGATTAGACTTGATACCAGCATTCTGATTCCAACTCCAGTTTATGAATGGTCTGATGAATTACTGAATTTTTTTTTCACTGCTTGTTTACAGTTGGAATCCTATAGTGAAATGTGAGAGGAGCTGGGGATTTGAGAAGAAAACAATAGAAAGAGAAGATACAGAGTTAAAAATGAAATAAATACCCTTACCTGCTTACAGTATCAGTTCATGTTCTCATAGCAGTGAGGAGATCCAGTACTTGTAGACTGGCCAGGTCACAGTCGGGGGGTTAAGGACAGGGATTATGTGACCCCTTGGAGAAAGTCAGTGGAGGGACCATCGGACATCTTGGAGATTAAGACCGCCTTTTGTTTTTCTTTCTTAGAATTTTTTTTCCTCTTTTTTTCAGGCTCATCCACACACACACAGTGCTTTCTCTAATATGGCAGTGTTTTCTTTCATGCCCATGAGCTCAGCCTCTTTCATGTGATGTCTTTGGATTTGGGATTAAACATTTGCTTTTAGATCTAGCTCTGCTATTACATGTAAGATCTTAGGCAAATATCTAAGTCTCTCTGAGGATTAGTTTCTTTATCTCTAAAATCTCTAAAATTACCTAAAAAGTAATATCTAATTAGCTGACATAGCCACTGTCAAATGATATATTGTGAGAGTGTTTCTAAGCTTGTTCTGTAGATCATCTGCATCAGACTCTTTTGCATGTGTTTGATAGGAATGCAGATTCCTGGGCCCTGCTCTTTAGACTCTCTGGCAGTAGAATCTCAGAGTGACATTTTCCCAAGTGATTATGTTGTGCATTTAGGTTTAAGAACCACTAAATAATTTGGAAAAGTGCTTCTACACTTCTACATTTTAAGAACAAAGTTTTTGCACCAAAACTGTGCTGGTCTTTGCTTCTTCTTGCTCAGAAATCTTTTTAGCAACCACCTTTGACGGGGTCCTTGGCAACATCTCAGTAGTATAAAGACACATGGATGAAAGCAAAGAGCCACCTGACTGGAAATTCTGCAGTCTGCTTTAAGCTTGATGCACCAGCCTTTTACGAAAATTCTGCAGTATTTTTGAATGTGTGTAATAACTTGGCGAGCATTCGGGCAGGAAGATGGAGACATGTTGCTGAACAAAGGAAACATCTCTGCAGCTGAAAAACAAAGTCGGGCCCAGGGTTTCATACAAATGCAAGACCTGTATATGAGGTTTAAAACATTTAGTTTGCTTTCACACAGAAAATGAATATTACATCTGTACTTTTAGCATCTCTTGTCTAGATTTCTGTTATCCTTCAATCACTGTCTAGTTAGATGACCTCTCTTGTATTTCTTTGTGCCTCAGAGTGGGGAGGGGAACCTAGGCTGTAATTTCCTTGCCCCAAGCAAGAAGCTGTTGGCTTGGTTGAGGTGGCACATGCCTCATAGGATGGCACTGAGCCAAGGGGCTGTGGTCACAAGCCCCTGGTTCATCACTGCCTTTCTCTTTAGGGAAGCACGAACTTCCCTAAAGAGAATTTGCCTGAGTTTTGTGCTACATGAAAACCTGGGGTACTCTGAGGCAGACTGTCTGGAAATCAAGCAATGTCCCTGTGAGGTTCCATAGCTTATTGATAGAGTTGTCCTGATAGAAGCTCTGACTTTAAGATCTACTTTTGCATTCTGTACATTTTTTTTTTAGTTAAAAAAATTATTTATTTAAATTAGTTTCAAATATACAGTACATTGGTTAGACATCTATACAATTCATAAAACGATCCCCCCAGTTGCTGCCTCCCTACCCTGGCCCTCCACCTAGCCATCATATTAATACCAACTGCGTTTTCTCTGCCATGCTCTCCATCCCCGTGACCAACTATCAACTACTGCATTCTGTACTTTTTAAAAAATATTTTCACTAAAGAAGTTAGATTTTTTTTTTTGAATGAGCACAATAGAGCAGAGAAAGCTATAAAACAGCTAGGATTTATGGTCTAACTCAGCAGTGATTTTTTTTTACCAACTCATCTAGACTGAAATTACTGCAGTTGTCCCCTTAGAGCTTCTTTGAAATTTATTATCAATCTAGACTGTGTATCTGTAAAAATAGGATGCAGAATGATACTGCAGTTTCTGACGAAGAGTCTGGAAACCCAGACTGTGCTATGTTTATAAACAAATCCAAAAATATTTGTTATAAATATTTCTCAACCTTACCTAGGTTGAGATTCCAATTTTCCAATCATTTTACCCAAGGGCTATGTTATTAACTCTTTGTTCAGTGTGTCCCACATCTTGTGTCTAATAGACCTTCATGCTGCTATTTAAGAGACTTTCAGGAGGCCGAAAGATGGAGAATGAAAAGGATGTAGTTGTGAGGAAAGCTGAATTTTAGTTCCTATTCTGTCTTTTTGTATATTTCATTATAATGAAGTCATCACCTCCTGGGCCTCAGTTTTCTCATCAATAAAGTGGAGGAGTTTGAACTTGATCAGTGTTTCAGAACTGATATTTTCTAGAACACAACAAAAAATACCTAAAACAAATTGCATGTATGAATGAACAATTTAGGTAATGTGTTGTGTATCCTGTAACCTGATTCCAGGATTAAATATTTAGAAAATCTGTAATATCCCAAGTCATGGGACACAGATATTCAAAGCATTGTTATTTGATTGCTAATCAAAAGACTATGTAAGAATGAGGAGACCTAGATTTGTGGGAAATCACCGTGTAATTTTGGATGTGTCATTTTTACTCATTTCCTGTCTCATTTTTCTCATCTGTCATCTACTTCATCAACATCGTGTGACTCTCCTGAAAGTTGAATGACATTTGCACAAATCTAAGCCATCTTAGTCACATTATTTTTATAAATATTTACAAGCTGACTGCAGATAAATGAAACTTCTAGGTAACTTTAACTTTTATTATGAAATATTATTGGGATGGTAAGTTGAGTGTGAGTCAGTGTAGGAAGAGAAAAGTGACAAGGTTCACTTAACAATCTTGTCCTAAGCAGAGTCAGGTCTGGAGTGGCAGGTTGGTGTCATCTGCAGGGCCAATTCCAGGCAATTGTAGTGGTTGTTGAATGTGAAGAAATCTAAGCAAATAGTTGTAAGATCTGGGATCTGTCAGCACGTCTGGCGGGCAGCTGGGAGTAGGGAGCAGCAGCATGTAGGCTGACCTGAACCTGAGAGGTTGCACACACACTGATGGAGCTGGATCCAGGCGTAGTGATATTCTGTTTGTTATTTGTATCTTTGGAACATTTAGAAGGTCCTCAGGCCCAAACAGTGAAAAACACGAACCCCGTCAAAGTTGGTATCTGTGAGAAACATATATACCGTGGTAGAATTGCATGTGGTTTGAATCTTCTTTTTATTTTCTAGCATTTCTTATGTTTGAAATCTCTTTCCTGATCTTTCTCTTTAATGGTCCAGTTCTTGTCCCAGCCCTTCCATGAAGCTCTTAGAGGAGATTATCGTTTACCTTTTCCATTGCATGTAAGATGCCCCATGGCAACTTTTATAGGAACATGCACACATTAATAAACAATAATTGGATCAACAAATAGGTGAATCATTAGCTATACAATAGGAAATAAATGGTATATTATATATAATGTATAAATATTTAAGTTAACATAATATGCAGTCTATAATAGATGGTTAATATTGATTTTATTTTTAAAGAAAATTTAGAGAAAAGTTAGCAAGCAGAAGAATCACATTGCTGTTTAAATGTCTTTATTTTTCCTGAATACTAAAAAAGTCTATAATCTGCAAAAGAGAAAAATAACTTCACAGAAGAGATGAACGAGGACCTTCCTGAGCCTCATCAGGAAATGCTGGTATCTGGAGTTTGCTGGTTAGCCAGCATTTAGAGATCAGAGCAGGAATCTCTTAACATGGAAATGTACATGTCCAGAAAATTACAATTGTATAATCAGTTTTGTGTTAAAAAACTGGAGTCAGGGAAGCAAAAATATTTCAAATGGAAATAGGTCAGACAACAGATTTTGTTTCAAAACTCATTTTCTAATCTTACAAAGAATTGCTGCATTGACTGGAGCTGGCCCACTGGGGGGAATAATCAAACACTTCCAAATGGACCAGATGTACTATCTCTGCCCTTCTATCAAGCAAATTAATGTGGGCATCCTAATCTGTCCATTTTGCTTCTTTTTTGGCTTTCTTTTTTTGGTTTCTTTCCAATATTCTTCTCTAGAATGTGAGGATAATAACAAGTACCATGTAGGATTGTTGAGAGACTTCAATGAGATATGTACATGGATGTGCTTTATAAACTAAGAATATAAAAAACCATAAAACAATGTTGTGTTATTATAATATTTTTCATTTGAGTGTGGATTAAATAGAGTATCTTCTCCTAGGAAAATATAAATAAGATCAGGGTAAAGTATGGTTATAATGGAGAACCTAGTTAGATATGAATTAGAGGAATAGAAAAACCTATAGTTCAGCAGGTTTCTTTTTTAACTTACATGAAGTTAATTGTTTGTTTAGTAGAGACCCATCTATTAGAATGTGCCAATAAAGAGAAAAATATGGAATAACCCTCTTTTCCTTCTCCCCTTTCCAAAGACCTAGAGATTTATTCCATATTCTTTTTGAGTACCTGCTGTGTGCCAGGAAGTGTTTGAGGTATTGGGATACATTGGTGAATAAGACAGCTAAGACTTTGGTACTCTTGTTAGAAAGGATGATGATAAAGGGGAGGAGGCAATAAGCAAATTACTTAATAAGATGTGCTTTAAAGAAACAAACAAAGGGATGTGATGGAGCATGGCTGCAGTGGGCGTGGGGCATTGGTGACCATAAAAATCTCCGATTCTGAGGAACATCAATGACTGATGCACCGGAATCCACTGCCAAATTTGTGCTGATATCACACTTCCCAAGGGCTGCTCCCAGCCAGTGACCCAGCATGGTATGGGTTCCAAGGCCAGCCCATCAGTGTTGGATGCAGGACTCCTCCAGTGGTGACTATAGCTTGAGGACTCATCATCAATCTTGCCAAACTTTGTTAGGACCACATCATAGTCAACCTTCCTTCCTTACCCTTCTCTTTGTATGAGTTAGACTGACATTACAGTGTGATGGTTTCCCCAGCCCCCTCACAGGCATGGCACCCTGTACAACTCTTGCATGGCTAATATATCTTGGCATTTGTTTCTTGGAGGACTTCAATTAACTCAGGGGAGAAATAATTTGGTAATTTCAGTTTGTGTCAGACAATGCCTGATGGAGAAGGAGATAATTGAGCCACAATATGGAGGGAGTACATTTCAGGAAGATAAGACATCAAGTGCAAAGACCATAAAGCAGGTATGTGCTTGGCTTGTTCAAGAAACAGTGAGAAGGATATAAGCTGGAATGTGAATGAGGGAAGAAGCATTAAGAGGGAAGTTTAAAGAGGGAAGTGGGGACCAAATCATATAGGATCTTACAGGCCATGCTGATTAAGTTGGGTTTCATGTTAAGTATAATAGGAAGCCTCTGGAGCCCTTTAAACAGGAGAACAAAATGGTCTGAGAGTGAAGGCAGTGGTATATTCTGCAAACATGTACTAGTCCTTTTGGCATAACAAACAATGGTACCTGCAGTGAGGTTTTCTCAAGCCGAGCCTACATCTGCCTGTGCCTTAGCCACCATAAGCTCTTCTTCTTCCTTCTGTCTGGGATAGGAACAGAAGGTTCATTTTGACCTTGATGACTTGGAGAGTTGAGAAAAGCCTACCATAATGTCTTTACCCAAATACTATATCTTTGATATTCCTCTACTTGAGATCAGATCTGGGAGAAGAATCTCAGATTGGTTTGGTGACTGTTAGAACTTCTTTAATTCAATCTTTTAAATTTTTTTGTGAGTCTGAGGTTTTATTTAACAATCCTCCATCTCCCTCATGCTTGCCTAATGTGGTATTTTAGATCTTTATTCTTCTCTTACAGACACTGGCTGCCTACCATACTTTTTGATCCTCATTACATTCGCCCAGCACAGAACACTGGCTTGTCTATATCTCTCTTTCTGATACAGGACATTCTTTTGTGCGTATAACACTTTTTTATGATGTTTAACAAACAAAGTTAAACATCAGTCACTTAATGCTGGACTGACAGTGTTCCCTCACCCTTTAGAACATGCGTAGGTATACAAACTCCTGTAATTACAGTAATGGCAGATACCCACACAGGACAACAGTAGTATAAGTTGTTTAGTGTGTCTGGAGAGTAAGCCATTATTTGGCTATTTGCTCATATTGTAGGGAAGTGCTCATTCAACCTACGATAAAAAATTTATTAAGTGGCTCTCATGAGCCAACATCTGACCTAGGTGATGGGAATCATGGCGATTACCTGAGTATACACAGTCCTTTCTCATGAACCTTAGTGGTTGGTAGAAGGAAAACTGTAGAATTAAGGAAGAGATAAGAAGACCTAGGCTTGCTGTCAGCATCCAAAACTTTATATCTCCAGCGCCTCGGGCAAATTCCTGACTCTTTTTAATTCTAAGCTTCCTCCTCAGTTAAATGGGGTTACTAATAACTCCTCTGCAGCCACAAGAGTGTCTGTAAGGTCATAGGACATAATAAGACATTATAGCTGTATAGCACATTAGATTATTTTTGGTTTTATTTTGCTTTTAAATAACCTTAAATTTTTAGAACAGTTTTAGATTTACAGAAAAACTGAGAAGATAATACAGAGGGTTTCCATATACTTCTGCACACAGCTTGCCCTGGAATTAACATCATACATGAGTATGGTAAATTTGTTACAATTAATGAACTAATATTAATAGATTATTAAAGTTCATGCTTTATTCACATTTTGTTAGATTTTATTTAATATCCTTTTTCTGTTCCATGATTTTATCCAGAATGTCACATTGCATTTAGTTGTCATGTCTTCATAGGCTCCTCTTGGCTGTGAACATTTCTCAGGCTTTCTGTGTTTTTTATAACCTTGAGAGTTTTGAGGAGTGCTGGTCAGATATATTATAGGATGCCCTACTATTGGAATTTGTTCGTTGCTTTTCTCATGGTTACACGATGGTTATGGATTTTGGGAAGAAAGAGCATAGACATAAAATGACATTTTTATGTCATATTCAGGCTACATACTATCAACATGATTTCTGACCATTGATGTTGCCTAAGGTAGTGTTGGTAAGGTTTCCCTGGTATAAAGTTCTCTCTCCCCACCCACTGTCTTCTCTGTGCGAAGTCACTACATGCACTGTGTGCAGCCCACACTTGAGGTGTGGGAATTACATTCCATTTCCTAGAGGGTAGAGTGTTTACATAAAGCTGCTGGAATTTTTTCTGCATTAGAGACTTATCTCTTTTTCTCACCTACCTATTTTTTCAATCATTTATTTATATTGGTATGGATTCATGGATATTTTATACTTTGGGTTATAATTCAATAATATTTTATTTTGTTGTTCAAATTGTTTCAGCTTTGGTCATCTCTTTGGCATACCCCAATCATTGTGGGGCTCCTTCCTTCCTTCCTTCCTTCCTTCCTTCCTTCCTCCCTCCCTTATTTCCTTATTTCCTTATTTTATTATTTCCTCTCCTTTCTTTTCCTTCCCTTTCTTTCCCTTTCATTCTCTTCCCTTCCCTTTCCACCCTTTTCTCCTCCCTTCACCTTCCCTTTCGTTCTCTTCACTTCCCTCTCCTCCTTTCCTCTCCTTCCCCCTCCTCTCCTCTTCCCTCCCCTTCCCTCCCCTTCCCTCCCCTTCTCTCCACATCCCTTCCATTCTTTCCCTTTCTCTTCCCTCCCCTTTCCTTTCCTCCCCTTTCCTCTTCTCTTCTCTTCTCTTCTCTTCTCTTCTCTTCTCTTCTCTTCTCTTCTCTTCTCTTCTCTTCTCTTCTCTTCTCTTCCTTCCTTTCCCTTCCTTTTTCTTCCCTTCCCTTCCCTTCCTTTTTCTTCCCTTTTCCTCCCTTCCCTTTCC
This sequence comes from Macroglossus sobrinus, assembly GCA_004027375.1. NCBI lineage: Eukaryota > Metazoa > Chordata > Mammalia > Chiroptera > Pteropodidae > Macroglossus > Macroglossus sobrinus. The sequence continues at coordinate 61,018 of PVKZ01005109.1, forward strand.
TTTCCTTCCCTTCCCTTTCCTCCCCTCCCCTCCCCTCCCCTCCTCTT
>PVKZ01005110.1:0-60935 GCA_004027375.1 Macroglossus sobrinus
GCAGAGTGCGTGGGCGGCCTCCGTCCCCCCACTGCCGCCTCGTCTGTAGCCTCCTCGAGGGGCAAGCCAGTAGGATGGACATTCTCGAGCGCCCAGGACCCAACTCCTGCCCTGGAGTGCAGGCTTCTCCCACTGCCCGGCTCAGGCGGGGTCCTCCTGGCCCAGGGCTTCGTCTTGGTTCAGAGAGAAGGAAGAAGATAATGTGGTTTATAACTGTTATCCCAGTCCTAAATCTAAATTGATTAGTCTAAGACTGAGCATCTGACTATCTAGAAACTCTTCCAGGAATTTGAGTGTGTGTGTGTGTGTGTGTGTGTGTGTGTGTGTGTGTGTGTGTGTGTGTATGTGTGTGTCTGTGTTTGCGAGGAGAGATTCTTCTTCCTCAGAAAGTAAACAATAGTAAATAGTGCCATGGCCTTATGAGGAAGCTATATTTCCCCATGCTTTATGAGGAGCAGAGAAAACTATTCCTCAGTGTGTGAAGCAATAAACAATCAAAAACATTATAAAGAGAAGGATAAATGACATTGTCTATTGTCTGAGTTTCTGAAGACTTTGGATTTGCCTATTCAAGTCCATTCCTGAGGTCCTCGTAATATTTTTGAACTTGGGTTTTATAAGACTTTCTTAAGTCCTTAAAATAAATTTCCCTATTTTGCCTGTAGCAAGTTTACATTGGTTTCTGTTACTTGTGGCTGAAGATTTTTAGTATAGATACCCTAGGTTGATCATCATGCCTAAAACACTGGACCAATTTCCTTTCATTTGTCTTTTAGCACCATGTCCAAAACAATGTCCAAGAATATCCTCTATTATCCCTGCTTTAGTCCATGCCCTTTCTTTCTACTGGCTGACATGCTGCAGTTCAGCTAGTTACTTTTGCCAGTCAGTACCCAAGGGGTTGATCCTCAGCCAAGTCACAAGTCAGTGCCAGCAAAGTAGCTGCATTTATTTCCAGTCTGTAGAAGATAATTTATATACTTATTTAGAGTAGGTTGGGGTTTGTTATAGAGAAAGTGGAAGGATGGAGGGCTCCAGAGTGAACACAGACACCAAATCAGTAGAGGAATGCAACACATTTATTAGACAATCTGCAGTATCCCAGCCAGGGAGCTCAGAGAAGACAGAGCAGAGAACTGTAGCTAATTCTCCAAAAATCAAATTGTCATAATATAGTAACTGTTTTATGGTACATAGGTTTGCTTATGAGTCAGAGAGGGCAAAAAATATAATAAAGAGCTAGTTAGGAACCAGAAAAGACAGGAAGTCCAATGCAGAGAAATGGGAGGAGAGAAGGTGAAGGAACAAGGTGACAGGATGGAAGAAAAACAAGGCAGAAACCCCTAGAAACCAAAGCATTCTGAAAGCACCATGAACCAGTTGACTCATCTGGAGATCAGCCAAATCAGACAGGGTGGCCCTATGTTGTGTTGATACAGCCAGCAGAGCCAAGAGCTTTAAAGGCAGTGATTTGGGCTTTCTTGATTATTTCTGCAAGAAATGTTTCCATGTTTCCACCCCCACACTTATACCAACACAATTTGGATGAGGTTATTTCTCATTGCCACTACAGCCCTTTGACCTACATCATCAAATGATACTGCATTCTGCCAGAGGTCTCATTTCTCTGCATCCCTATTTTCCAGGCAGAATATTGATAGAGACAGCACAGTTTTGCTTGCAACTAATATCTATCATGACTTGGTGCGAGTTTTAGTATAAATGCAATTCATCTTTATATTTGATCATTTTATCCAGGGTAAAATGTTCCATTATAATCCATGAGAAATTCTAGAAAGAACTGAAGGTCTATTCTGCCTCAATTGATTGCAAGAAATGCACCCAAGTTAGCTTACATAAAGTGAGGTTTATTCTAAGGCTATGAGTACAGTAATAAGATGGAAGAAGTAATACAGAAATCCAAGAGTAACCATTATAACAGGAATGGACCTCGCCAAGATTAGAGTGGGGGATAGTTCTGGTCTTCAAGGTAGCCTTAGAGAATTTCAGAAAGAGTTTAGAGTCTTCTAGTGACTAAGTGCTTCTTTCCATCCCAGTAGCAATTGACTACCTCTAATTAGTCATTATTCCTCATAAAACTCCTTCTACATGGTCTACCAATGCTTCTCCAGTTCAAAATGTTGCAGAAAAGCTGCAAAAATCAGACCTGTGGTAAACCAAGCGGCACTCGGAGAGTTGCAGAACTCAGGTTTATTATGCCAGTCCCAGAGGAGTTTGCTCTCTGAAGATCTGCAGGCAAGGAGCTCAGTTGCTACATTCCTTATATAGAACTTCTTTGGTATGGGCTGATTGGTTAATTTGTCCTCGGGTGGTTATAAAGCCGTGGAGTTCCTAGGGCATACAGGCAGTTACATTTGTTCCTTAGACAGAACAAGTAAAAAGGAGGATGAGTCTTTAGTTAATTTTGAGTACAACCTATGCAGCAAGCATATCTACAGAAGCAGAACAAAGAGCTTATTAGCCTTTTGTGTGAAAATTCTTCACGACTATGCCTCATGACCTTTAACCTGTAATCATTCACTGTTTGTTTTCTTTCATATTTTATATTTAAGGAAGAAAGTATCTGATTAGGTCAGCTAAGTTTTTCAAGGCAGGCCATACAATTCAGCTTATGTGCTTGGGGACGGTCTTTCTCCCTCCAGTACCACAAAAATTTAGCCATGGCAGGGGGAGGGAGGAGTGGCAGAGTCACGTGGTGGAAAAAAATGACTACTTAGCCAGCAGGTGTGGCAGGGCCATTTCACTTAGAATAGGGTATGGATAAAGCTTGTACTTTAATACATCTGTGAAGGAAAATTATATTAGTCTTATAGGGAATAAGACAAGTGAATATGACATAAAGTGGGAGGAAGGCAAATGGCTGAGGTGCTGGCTCATACAGCAAAGAAACCTAACATAGGGGATCAATATGAGTGTGAGAAAAGGGTTAAGACCCAAACTGTAGAAAGGTTGTCATGGGGTTCTCTCACAAGGACACTCAGTATACACTGAGGTGGGACCAAGCAGTTTATATTCATTCACTTATTTTTTCTGGTCTCATATTATACCTGAGCAATAATTACTATGGTTCAATCATATAGATGAAAAAATTGAAGCCCAAAGAGTAAGTATCTAAAGTTGGGAAGAAATGAATGATAAGAGAAACAGTATAAACCTGGGAAGCCTAAGATCTAGTCCATATGCTCCTGGTAGGGAGCAGGAAGGCGCGCGGGGGGCAGTAGATGGTAGCCTTCTTTAGGGACTTGGGCTCACAAGAAGAAAGTCATGCAAATGTCGTGGGCTGCTGGGCTCGACTCCTGGGACCATGCGAATTGGCATGGCAGTGTGTGGTGGCGGTGGCGCGGGCGGGCCGCGGGGGCGTGGACGGAGGGGCGCAGGCGGGCGGCAGCTGCTCTGTGTCCGGTGGCTCCGGACAGCCGTCCCCTCCCCCACCCCCGCCTTCCGCCCCGCCCCCGCAGCCGGGCGGGAAGCGCGCTGGCCCGGGTGGCCCGGTCCCCGGTTCCCGAGTCCGGCCGCCCCCGACTCTGCGGCGCGCCAGGCGGGGCCGGGGGAGGGGACAGCCCCGCGCTGCCCGCGGTGACGGTGACGCGCGCCCGGCGGCAGGCCCGGCCCCGCCCGCAGCAGCGCGTCCGGGCCGCGAGGGCGCCGGCGGGCAGGGCCGCGGTGCCCTGTCCCCCCACGGGGCGCGCGCAGCGCACGCGGGCGGGAGGAGGGACCCCTGGGCCCGCCATCCCCCCCCCCGCGGGACTGGACGGGGCGCCGACCCCGGTCCCCTCCGTCCGTCCGTCCGTCTGTCCGTGCCCTGCGGCAGGACACGCGCCGCGGCCCCGTGGCCCCCCTTCCGCCCGCGGGGGGCGGGCCGCGGCCTCGTGGGGGGCAACGGGGGACCCTGCGCAGCAGAGGACCTAATTTCGGTGCTGAGCTCCGTAAAGTCCAGGTCACTGTGGCAGGCATGGAATCCAGAGCTGTCCGCGCAGTGTGGGAGTTCATGGCGGGACACTGAGGAGGAAAGAGGTCCGCTAACGACGCCCCGTGCCAGGCCAAGGTGAAGGCCACCCGTCTAACCAGAGGACACAGTCTCTCTCGCCTGAATCTGTGCAGCGTCTGCTGTGACAGCATGACCGGGAATTCCAAGACGGTGGTCCAGACAGATGGCCCTTTCTGATACAAGAGAAGCAGAAAATGGACCCTGCAGCAGAGGATGACGGGAGAGGAATAAGCGGGAAGGGTCTGGACACTTCCAGAACATGGGCCGGCCGTTTCGGAGGGCTAGCACAGGCACCAGCGCCACCTCCCCTCCTGGGCCGGCTGCATTCCGAACCCCGCTCAACGTTCGAGTCCTCCAACCCACCGCGTCTCAGCCACTGGGAGCCCTGGGCGTCCTTTCCTCACCCAATGAAAACACCTTCGTGGTCTGCTCTGCACAGAAAAATGACACCGTCCATCACGTGTTCCTTAACGGGGACCGAAATACATGAGAAAGTGTGATGGTGCCTCTGCCCCCTCTACTTTTTTTTGTTGTTGTAAAACAAGAACCAAAAAACATCCCCGATGTCTGTCTATATATCTATATACTATTTTAGGAACAGACGGTAAAATATGGAAAGACATGCAGATTTTGAATGCAGGTTACCTATGGTAGCATTGAGCATCATGCTGCCATGGAAGGCAGAGGTCGCAAAAAGCGGAAATAAAAAGACGCCACATTAAAAAAACTTTTTAATTAAAAACCCACATTTACCAATTTACATTAAAAAGATGCAGATTCTTTGTACAGACTGAAAATTATATATCAAGCTGTAAGAATTAAGTAAAAATGTCTCCAAATCTCAAGTCCCAGAAATAACTCCTAATAACATTTGGTGTGTCCTTTCAGATAGACATACTATTCGACATCCCGCTTTTCCATGTTTTACGAAAATTTTTGATCTATACACACAGAAAAATGCACAAATCATAAATGTATAGCCTGATTACATTTTATAATGCTAAATCACCTCATAACCACTATCCGGACCACACACAACATTACTTGCACCCCAAAAGGCTCCTGTGCCTTGTAGTCATACCAGCCGCCAAACGTAACTACTATTTTGACTTTTAAAAGCACAGGTTAGTTTTGCTCTCCACAAACTGAATTATTAGCACGTACACTTTTTTTGTCTATATTCTGTAGCTCAAGATTTTATATACATATGCATATGTATGTGTGTGTGTGTGTATAAATATAAATATATATATATATATATATATATATAATACACACTTTAAGTCTATTCATGTTGCATAGCGACAGTTCACTTCTTTTTTTCTCATTGCCATATAAAATTCCATTGTTTCAGAATCTCAGTTTATTCATCCAATCCACTGTGGATGGACATTTGGGCTGTTTTATTTTTGGATATTATCAATAAAGCTGCCGTGAATATTCTTATACTTAAATACACATTCTTGTTTGATATATGCCAAAGAATGGGATGGCTGGGTTTAATGCTGTACTTTTATTTTCTGCTTTATTAGCTACTGCCAGTTTTCTAAACTGGTTACACCAGTTTACAATACTATGAAAGGTAACTACATTTTCCAGTTGCTCTAGACCCTCCACAATACTTGATATTTTGAATACTTAAATATCCATTCTTATGTGGGTGTTCTGGTATCGCCCTTTAATTTTAACATGAATTTCCCTGGTGATTTATGAAAAACACTTTTCTATATGTTCACCAGGCTTTTGCAATGTCAAAGAATTCACTGCCTATGTTTTCTTGTAGGAGTTTTATGGGTTTGAGTCTTACATTTAACTCTTTAATCCATTTTGAGTTTATTCTTGTATATGATATAAGAAGGTGGTTGAGTTTCATTTTTTCCATGTGTCTATCAAGTTTTCCCAAGACCATTTGTTGAACAGACTGTCTTTATTCTATATTCTTGCCTCCTTTGTCATACATTAAATGGCCACATAGGCATGGGTTCATTTCTTGGCTCTCTATTCTGTTCCATTGATCTATGTGACGATTTTACATTCCTTATATAAGTGGAATCATGCAGTATTAGTATTTCTGTGACTGGCTATTTAACTTAACATAATGTCCTGCAGGGTCATCCATGTTGTCACAAATGGTGACATTTCCTTTTTTTTTTTTAGAAAGCTGAATGTATAATATTCCAATATATCTATATCTATCCGTCACAATTTTTTATCCATGCATTTGTCCTGGATTTTTTTTCCTCAAATGCAATTTTTCTCCAGTCTTCATTGTGAGGACCTTGTAGGGATCCTGGAAGTAAAAATCATACAAGTGTTAGGGCACCACTATGACTAGGATCCCTAGAGTTTTGAACTTTTTCAAACTTGTCCACATTGAGTCTCCAGTATTTCATCAATTACAATTTGTTTTCCTACCCTATTACTGATACCCATGGAGGCTTTTGCTTTCAGTTTCTGTTCTGGTAAATATAATTCTCTCTATCTACCTGTCTTTCTCTTCAATTTTGGGGGCATCAGTTTGTCCCACATTCTCAATTCTATGATAGATCTGTGAAGAGTTGTTGATTTTTAATTTGTTCGGTTTTTACTTATTAGGACGGAGTGACAATTTCCAAGCTCCTTACAGACTGTACTGGAAAGTGGAATTCTTTCCTTCATTTTTAAAGGCTAGTTTTGCTAAATATAGAGTTCTTAGTTGATTTTTTTATCTTTCAGCACTTTAAATATATCATCTCATTGCCTCTGGCTTCCAGAGTTTCTCATGAGAAATTAGCTGTTAATATTATTGAGGATTCCGTGTTCAGTCACTTCTCTCTTGCTGACTTTTGTTTTTTGGCTCTGGACACTTTGAATACAATGTGTCCCAGTGTGGATCTCTTTAAGTTCAGCTTCTTAGATGTATTGATTCGTTTTCCCTCAAATTTGAGAAGTTTATGGTCATTATTTTTTCAAATATTCTGTCTCCTTTCTCCTCTCTGTCTGGGATTCCCATTATGTGCATATCATTACTCTTGATGTTATCCCACAGGTCTCTTAGACTCTTTATTTCTCTTCATTCTTTTCTCTTTCTACTTTCCAAAACAGATAATCTCAATTTACATATCAATAAGTTCACTGATTCTTTCATCTATTTGTTTAAATATGCTGTTGAACTCCTCTAGTGTTTTTTTTTATCCCAATGATTGTACTTTTCAGCCCTGGAATTTCTACTTGGTTCCTTTTTATAATTTCTCTCTCTATTGATATTCTCTAGTCATTTAGACATCATTCTCTTGGTTTCTTTTAATTCTTTGTTCATGTTCCCCTTTATCTCTTTGAGCACTTTAAGACCATAGATTTAAAGTCTTTGTCTAGTAAGTCCAATTCCTGAGTTTCTTTATGGACAATTTCTATTAATTTCTCTTTTTTTTCCTGTGAATGGACCATACTTTCTGGTTTCTTTGCATGCCTCATAATTTTTTTATTAAAAACTGGACGTTTTGAATATTATAATGTGACAACCCTGGAAACCAGATTATCCCTCTTTCCCGGTTTTTTTTCTGCTGCTTATTGTGTGTTGTTGTCTGCATGTGTAGTGACTTTTCTAAACTACCTTTATAAAGTCTGTATTCTTTGTTGTGAGTGGCCACTGAAGTCTGTGTTCAGTTGGCTTAATGATCAGCTGGTGTTTTGACAGAGTTACCTTAAATGTCTGGAACCAAAAAATGCAAAAAAGAAGAAAAATAAGAAAGGAAAAAAACACTATCCCAATTTCTGCTTATTGGTTCTGTGTTAGAGAACTCTTTCAATGCTTAGCTAGGTCATTTACAGCTCTGCCTTAACTTTCACTTTGTATATGTGTCAAACCTTAATACCAGCCAGAGGTGAAAGCTTAGGGTCTTCTCAGGCCTTTTCAAGCATATGTCCTGCCCTGTTTATGCACGTGGATTTATTGATCCCCCAGTAAACACAGATACTTTTAAAAACACTCATTCCACACATATCTTCTCCCCAGCCTCTTCTTTTCCAGGTTTCTAGGACTCTCTACTGCTAGTCTCAAGTGTTTTCCCATGCTCCAGGCTATATCAATACCTATGTCTTTAAATGCTTTTGGAAGTAGCCTTCCTAAAAGCCTACTGACCCTGTGAACATGCTGACCAAGTGAAACGAAGAGAAACCTTTGTGCCAGTTTTTGAAGGAGTCTCCAGGCAGGTTTAGACCCTTAACACACTTCTTTAAGAGTAAAGTCCATATTGCTCCCCCTGGTCCAAGCAACTTGCACCAGTTGCGCCAACTACTGTCCTTACAGCTGCTGTTGTTCTGGGGTGTGGGGGATGGTAAGTGAATGATTTAAAACACCATGGCAGTCTCTTCCCATAAAGCAATATATTCTTTCTTCACCAAATCTTGGTGTTGTAAGTCCTCTTGTTATAGGTTTTTGACTAGATTCCAGAGTTTTTCTAAAGCTGATTCTGATGGTTTTTCTAGCTCATTAGTTGCTTTTGGGGAGGATTGTATATCTGGAGTTTCTTACTCTATCAGTTTCAGTGACTGATATGCCCTAATTTAAAAAATACTGTGCTTGCCAAAATATATAGTTATGAGTGTTCCATGTACCCTGAGGGCTGAAGTGCTACTGGAACTTCTGAGTAGGTAGTTTTTAAGGGTGGCAGAGGGACTGGTTAAAGGAGAGGTCTAGGGAACTTTTCTTCAATCTGTATTTGCAAATAACATTGCGTAAACTTGAGAAAACACCAATTGTCAATATCATGTGTGTGAGAACTGATGAAAATTATGGGGTGAGGTGTTAAATCCTTCCCAAGCCCATCTTGGTGCTGCTAAGTAGCAACTGGTTCTTTGATTGGGAAGCTACTTCTGAGACTACATGTCAAGATAAGAGGATGAGCCTGATCAACCACTAATAGATCCTTCTTGAGAGAGATTTGGGAGTCCAGCAAACTGGTCTAAATTTTTGGTTAGGCCCAAGATTTATTGAGCCTTTTTCTATCATTTTTCTTTTGTACTGAAGAAAGTATATAGACTAGTCTGGTGCAAAGGCCAGAGCTATAAAGACTTCTCAGGTTCATCCCCACTCCAGATCCCCTAAATCCACAATCTCTGATGCTTGTTGAGAACCACTGTGCTCTGGAACTAGCTGCTTTCAAGACACCAATCCAGTCCAAAAGTAACTACCATATGCATTGATGCCTACGGCCACCAGGGGGCAGCTATACTTTGTAGACTATTAGGACACCCTTCCCCACCCCCAGACTAAGTTTGGATGGCAGCTACCAAATTTCTTCCCATAACTTTGCCCTGGAGCATGAGGTACACTACAGGAAAGTAGGCAACTTCTCAAGTCACTTGACTTAGACATAGTCATCAAGTTACCTCTGGGGCCAGGAGAATATCCAAGTCTGGTTGTTAAGATTTCGGGTCTTAGAATATCAAAGGGCCCTTGGATATTACCTGGGCCTGGGTTTGGGTGCTCTCTCTCTCTCTCTCCTTTCCTTTTCTTTCTTCAAATTAAAGGTGCAATTTTTTTTTTGGTTAAAAGATAGTGGTAATAGTTGACAGTGGGAGGTCCTGTGCTCAACTCTGTTCTGAAAAGATGTCTCAGAATTCTAGGGCAGTGCTATACAACCTCAGTTGTATCCAAAACCTATATGTTTTTAATCATATCTACCAGGCAATGCGTTAGTATTTTGAAATGTTTCTTTAAATCGATTCACTTTTTCTCTTATATAAATTCAGCCTCATCTTATATAATATTATAGATTTAATGTCCTAGGCATGCATATATATAATTTAATAATATATTAAATTTATATATATAATTTAATATGCATATATATAATATGCATATTAAAATACATCCACAGCTATTGAAATTTAACATTTATTACTTGTAACACCTAAAATTGTCTCATGTCCTTGGATTACACTTTGGGAAATGATACCTTGTGGTCCCAAAGAGCACATTTGAGAAAATACTTATCCTAGTTTATTTTTTTTGTCAGGTAAAGATACTAAGAGATCCAAAGAGGGGAAGGGATTCACCAAAGATGACTCAGTGACAGTGAAAGAACTGGACTCAAACTCAAGTTTACCAACTCCTAGTCTTTTGTTCCTTTCATTTTACCAATTCCAAAGATAGTAGGAAGCCCATCTACTATCCAGACTCTCCTATAGGAAGGGAGAAAAGAAGGAAGAAATGGCGGGAGAAATAAAAACAACTATTGACTTACTGAATTGGGTCTAGTACAAAAGCCGTGCTCAGGAAGGCCAAGGCAAGTATGAGATACAATGATTTCCTATGTCTCTCGGGGTCAAATACTTGTAAGGCACCATCTTCAAAAGCCTGGTCTCATTTGCTCATACATGCAACATGAAATTATAGAGCACCTATCATGTGCTTAAGGACACAAAGGAGCTCTCATTCCAGTGGGTGAAATAGCTCAGTAGCCAGCTGATTAGAGTGCTGAACTGCAGAGCATAGGGTACTGCAAAAGCACAGAAGGAGGCACTTGCACTAGGCACTTTTGGCAGCCAACAGCCAGGCCCAGTCCACTCTGCACTCTTTATTTGTAGATGATATGCTACTATATATGGAGAATCCTAATGAACCCACTAAAAAAAACTGTTAGAACTGATCAATGAATTCAGTAAAGTTGCAGGATACAAAATATTCCAAAACTCTCAGGAAGAGATATTAGGAAAATAATTTACAATTTACAATTGCATCAAAAAGAATAAAATACATAGGAATAAATGTAACCAAGGAGGTCAAAGACTTGTATTCAGAAAATTATAACACACTGAAGAAAGAAATTGAAGAAAATGCAAATAAATGGAAGCATATACCGTGCTCATGGGTAGGAAGAATTAAACATCATTAAAATGTCTATACTACTCAAAGCAATCTGTAGCTTCAATGCAATAACTATTAAAACACCAATAGAATTTTCCACAGAACTAGAACAAATAATCCTAAAATTTATGTAGACCCACAAAAGACCCCAAAGAGCCACAGCAATCTTGAGAAAGAACAAAGTTTGAGGTATCATGCTGCCTGATATCAAAGTATACTACAAGGCTATAGTAATCAAAACAGAATGGTACTGGCATAAATACAGATACACGGATCGATGGAACAGAATAGAGAGTGCAGAAATAAACTCATGGCTATATGGTAATTTAGTCTATGACAAAAAGGCAAGAATAGGCAATGGGGAAAGACAGAATGGTGTTGGGAATATTGGACAGATACAAGCAAAAAAAAAAAAATACCTGGACCACCTTCTTACACCACACACAAGAATATAAACTCAAAATAGATTAAAAACTTAAATGTAAGACTCAAATCATAAAACTCCTAGAAGAAAGCATAGACAGTAAACTCTTTGATATCACACTTAGTAATTTTTTTATGATTTTCCTTTGGCAAGGAAATAAAAGAAAAATATACATGTAATAACTATGTATGGTGTCAGGCAGGTACTAGATTTATGGGGGTGATCATTTTGTAAGTTCTATAAATATCTAATTGCTATGTTGTACATCTGAAACTAATATAATACCATATATAAACTGTAATTAAAAATTTAAATTATTAAATAAACAGAAACAGAAGACTCACAGACATGGAGAACAAACTGATGATTGCCAGATTGGGGGTGGGGGGCTGGCTGAAAAATGGGAAGGGATTAAGAAGCGCAAATTGGTAGCTATGAAATAGTCATGGGAATATAATATACAGAATAGGAAATATAGTCAATAATAAGGAATATAGTCAATAATATTGTAATCGCTGTGTATGGTGCCAGGTGGGCACTAGACTTATGGGGGATTACTTCATAAGTTATATGAATGTCTAATAACTATACTGTACACCTGAAACTAATATAAAATAATCTTAAATATCAGCTATAATTGAAAAATAAAAATTAATTTAAAAATGAACTCTATTAATAATATACATGCAGAAATATTGGGAGAAAGATGTGTACTGATGTCTTTAATTTACTTTGCAATTCATTAAAAAAAAAGATAGATTGATAGGTCAATGGAGAGTAGGATGAATGGCCAGATATGTGATTAAAAGCAAATATAGTAAAATGTTAATGGTAGAATCTAGTGTTGGGTATATAGGTGTTCATGGTAAAATTCTTTTAATTTGGTGGGGAGTAGGATTTGAGAAAAAGGAGACAAAGGTATTTGTGAGCAGTAAGGTAGAAAAGAGCTCTGTGCTGCTTGAACTTAAGTCTGTCTGCGGGAACTGTCCTAGGAACCAAATGGAGAGTTTTAGGTAATGAGGAATCATCTCAGATTTTTAAGCAGTTGAGTGACAGAATCAGAAGTACTGTGGCATGGAGAAATGTCTCACAGTTAGGAGTTAAGAGACAAGAGTTCTCTGTCTCTCTCATGGCATGACCTTGGGTAAGTGGATTAACATCTCCAGGTCTCAGAAATTTTCAAGAAAGTGCACTACTCCTTTGTCTCCTTTCTCCATTCATAGAGAGGCCTTGGGAAAACTGAGTTTAATCAGGCACAGATGGGACTCTGTAAACATGTATACTGGAGGAGAAAAGCAAACTGTCTCTTCTTTGTTCTTACTTTCCACTCAACTCCCATGCCCCTGCTCCATTTGAATGATTTTTCCTGCCCAGTAACTGGCTTTCTTTATCTGCAGGGTTAGCAAGTTGGACTTGAAACTTGACCCCTGAGCCAGAGCATACCAGTCACTCTCTAACTCAGCTGCTGATACATGATTCTGGCCCTAAATCCCACCACTGTTTAATCATTCTGTCTATTACTCTCTAGAAACTTCCTGTACAAGGGCCTTGGGGTCCTAAAGACCCTATGTCTGTGGCTGTCTTGGAGTACAAAAAGTCACCTCCAAAAAGGTGGACTAGATACTGTCTGAAGATGCAGGCACATAAAGTTTAATTACAGCCTTCTTTCTGCTACCCTGAATCCCGCCTCGGCCCACCGCCATGTGTCCTTCACCTTGTCTTCCTTTGATCTCTTCAGGAGTTAGTGTCTTTATCACTGATGTGGTGCTAGGAGAGTTATCTTTCTCTATATATGTGACTTATCTTTTTAGCTAGACTGAATTCTTCGAAGGCCAAATGGAAAGCAGCAGCCAAATGATATTATAAGGGCAGAGAACTTCCTAAATCGAACAAAATGAAACACCTACCAAATGTAACACCCCAAAGCCTTTACTGAAAGAAGCCTCTCGATATGCTGAGGAACTCTCAGATCTGATCTTGTCTCTGACATTTCACTTTCCCCCTGAAGTTTCTCACTGATTATTCTCCTTTTCTATCCTGATCCAAGCATGGGCACAGAACATTACACCCCAGAGAATAGATGAGACTAAGCTGAAATGTTCAATAAGACACTAGAAAAGGGAAAGAGATGACAAAAAGGAAATGGAAGACCAACAGCACCACAGATCTAGATAATCTGGCTTTAAAGATACAGCCTGCTTTTTAGGGCTAGCAAGTCCTGGTGTATAATTTTTGCTCAGTAAATATTATTTAAGTGGGAGCCATCCACAGTGGAACCCAAACACTGTTTCTGTCTTCGAATTGCTTAGATTCTTGTGGAGAGACATGTTAAAATGGTAATTTTAATGTAATTCCGTAAGTGCTGACTCACACCTGGAGTCAGACTGCCATGGTGTGAATCAGAGGTCCTTCGGCAAATGATCGAATCTTTCTCTGTGTCATTTATAAAATGATGCCCCTACCTTATAAGTATGTATGCCATATTGCCTTCTATAAGGATCTGAGGTCATGAGAAGAAAAAGTTTAGGTAATTTAGATATCACCTTAAGTCCTTTTCTCTTTTTAGGTTTAAGTTTTCCCATCTGTAAAATGAGGAGAATGGACTTCGTGGAATGTCCCTTCCAGCTCTGACATTCTGTTCTAGATTTTGGAATTGAACCAGAGCCAAAGAACATACTAGGTAATTTTCTTCTTTTTCCAAGATAAGCAATCTTTAAGCCATCTTGCTGTTAGCATTTATTGAGCACTTACTACATGCCAGGACCTATGCTAGGTGCTTTCCATATTTTATTGCTAATCTTCACAACAAATCTGAAAGATGAACCTCATTTCTATTCTTTATGGGCTTTCTTAAATCAAGTAGCTAAAAGCATGTATGTATGCATGCATGTATGTATGTATGCATGTATGTATGTATTTAGAACACCTTCTTTGTATCAGACATTGTGTTAAGTGCTAAGGATACAAATATAAATAATGCTAACCCTATGCTCAAGGAGGTTACAGTCTATAGTAAGAAAATAAGATTTATCAAGATCAAGGCCACTCCTTATGCTGCACTGTAAACATACATCTAAGACACCTGTGTTCTAGCCCTACAAGGGTTCCACTTCTCAGGACAAAAATCTTTTCAGCCAGGGTCTAGCACAATGTTTAGCACATAGTAGGCTCTCAATAAATATCTCTTGAATAAATAAAAAAGCGAATTAATAAAAGGCTTAAAAATCCCTTTCAATTTTTCTCTTGATATGATCAAGAAACCAATTCATTCCTCCCTTCCTCACACTTCCAGCTTTGCTGTTCTGTTATCCCTCAGAGGGTTAAGTATTTCTGTCATGTTGTTTTCTATAATGCTCCTGCTGCTTCTGTCATCTTTTCCCCTCTATGTCTGCTCTAATAATAGACCAAATATTGAGCATAATTTCTTCCTTGGCATTCAAGAAGCAGGCTCCATGAATATGGCCAATTGATTTGTTTTTAATGCACCCATTATTATGAATAGCCTGCTGGCTCAAGCTGAAATCAGGCTACATCCAATATCTTTTCCTTTTCATGCCTCAACTTTGGCCATCACAGAGATGTCAGCATTAAAATTTATGTCCTAGTAATATGGGTTCCCATCAGTATTCTTTCCTGATTATGGACAATAAAACCAAAGTGTTATCTGCCTTTGAACTTCTCTTGCCACTACTAGAGTATCACGGCTCCTTTTCACAATCAATCCCACTTGGCTCTTGGATCCAAAGAGATGTGGTGTCAACAGAACTCGAGTTACCCTCATAGAAATGAATAAATAAAAGTGAATGAAGGAGGAAAATATTTATGCTCACCTTCTGGAGAAAGCTCTCAATATGTCACCCATTCTCAAATAGGATGATTTGAGCACAGGGCAGGGGGATGATGTGAATGACTTGTTGGGTTCCATTCTAGCCAGAAATTTCTATTGGAGAATAGGAGAGGCTCAAAGCAAGGAAGTACCTTTGGCCTAAAATAGAGGTCATCCAGTCCAGTGAGTTCCAAGCTCTAATCTGCAGACCCATGACAGTCTGTGACATTTTCAACAGTCTGCTGACATATGGAAAAAATTGTCAAGTAGCCTTTCTTGAGAAAGACTTTTCTAAGGAAAAGTCTACGCCCTTTCTACATTTTCTATATTTCAGTGTTAAAATGTGATTTCATTAATGGTATGTGGTAACACACACCCTCACAAGGCAACTTTAAAAACCGACATCTTTATGTCAGTCCCCAAAGTTTTGGGAGAAATTTCAGAGAAATTGTACTAGTCTTTGAGATCCAAAATTTGGGTCATGATTGTTTTGGTTTAGTGCTTTCAAAACCTGGTAGTACTTCAATATTATCAGAAGCCTTTTTAAAAGTATGTGTTCCTTTTTTATGGCTGAGTAATATTCCACTGTATATATCTGGGG
Source organism: Macroglossus sobrinus (assembly GCA_004027375.1). Lineage (NCBI taxonomy): Eukaryota > Metazoa > Chordata > Mammalia > Chiroptera > Pteropodidae > Macroglossus > Macroglossus sobrinus. Next base: position 15,711 of record PVKZ01005110.1, read on the forward strand.
GATCACTTCATAAATTATATAAATGGAGTGGGACCCAGGAGTTAGTACTTTTACAAAAGTCTCTATTTTCTGTCTCTATGATTCTGATGTACAGCCACATTAAGGAACAGCTGCTGTGCTTCACCCACTAGTGTGAGTAATCAAGGGCATCAGTAATTGGAATGATTCCGCTGTGGGCTTTTTTCTGTTAGGGATGGAAAGAAAACACATTTTTTCACTTGCAGATAAGCCAGAGATTTCCACTAGGATTTCCCAAGGTGCACAGTCAGACAAGTAAAATAATTTAAAGGGAGCACTTGTTATGAATATGAGCCAAGCTGAATAAATCTATCATAATAGGTGCTCTCTAAAGATTTATTAATATTGATAATGTTTGCTGATTGAGTCAGATTTAGAAATTTGTAGAGAAAACTTCATCTCGAGACTCTAGGCCTGCTTCTAGCACCTCATTCTTAACCTTGTCTCCTTTTTATCCCTCCTTTTCCTTTTTCTCAATCTCAAAATATCTTCACCCCCATCTAGTGGAATCAAATGTAATAAATAGTAGTTATAATTATTAATATTTTCACTAGAATATAAACTCCATGAGGACAAGGACCATTTTATGTTCCCAGTGCCTAATACTGTGACTGGCACACAGTAGTTGCTCAGTAACTGTGAAATGAATGACTGAATGGTATGACAAAGGCAAGAGGCATGGTTTCCTCAGTTCAAGATTAACCTTGCTATTTGCTTTATTGAACCCACTCTGGAGATTCAGGAAAGACATAGAATCTCGACCATAGGTGAGTGAGGAGAATGGGCAGTGAAGGCTGAGAGACCAGCAGGAATGGTGGACAATTCAGTGTGTTTGAAGCCTGCCATGAATCGGAGAAAAGGGAGGGGAGCAAATGACAGAGTGGCGCTGCACAGGCTGAATATCAGCACCTCAGAAATGGGCACTAGGAATTGTCATTAAGTGCAGAGCCTGGCACACAAAGACTCTTAGTAAACTTGCTTAATGAATGAAGCTGGTCTTAAACCAGAAGGGACCTTTTGTGCCTGGCAGAAGAATGTAATCTTAAGAGTTAAATGGAAAATCATTGAAAATTTTAAAGCAGAGAAGTGTCAGGATTAAAATTGTATTTCAGAGTTATAATTGACAATATTGTTTGGAAGAAGAGATAAACCACAGGCACCTCAGACCTGATTCGGCTCCTAATACCCAGTCTCAATGAACACTATTACCATCCTTTTCTTCATTCAAGCGAGAAATGTCAGCATTATTTTTGCATCTTCTTTTCCCATCACTACCCAAATCCATTCTGTCAGCTCTACCATAACAGTGTTTCACAGAGCCATCCCTTTGTTTTCATGCTGACAGTCAGTGCCTTATTTCAGATCAGCGACTTTTTTTTCACTTGGTTCATCGCTTGGTTTCCTTTACCTCTTATCTTTCCAAGACACATTATCTTCTAATGTTACTCTCCTACTCAAAAATCTCCAGTGCCTCTCTTGAATATCCAAAATAAAGCCTATGCTTCTGAGCAGGACATTTAATAACTCTTTGAAATAGGTATTGACTTCATTTCACAGATAAAAAACTGCAGCTCAGAGATGGAAAACAACTTAGGATCACACAGGTGTGCAATGGTAGAACCGAGATTAGAATCTAGGTCTCCTCATGCCAGCGCTCTAGGCATTATAAAGTGCCTTCTAAACAGGGGCGAAAGGGTAGTTACTGTGCGTGTTGCTAAAATGGAGGAATCCTGTCTCCTGGGTGAGGCACAGACTTTGAAACTCACAGAAATGAGCAAAGATCCCTGTTCTACCTCTTCATGGCTTTGTAGACTTAAACAACTGGCTTGATAAGAGAGACAAGATGTTCTAACCTTAAAGCAGGGGTCCCTATCTCCTGGGCTGCAGACCAGTACAGTCCCTGGCCCGTTAGGAACCGAGCTACACAGGAGGTCCTGGCAGGTGAGCTTCATCTGTATTTGCAGCCTCTGCCCAGCAGATCATCAGGCATTAGGAGCTCCGGTGTCTGATGCCACAAAAGTTGGGGACTGCTGCCTTAAAGGGTTGTTACACAGATTATAAGACATGATGTATGTAATGGTCTAGCATAGCGGTACGTTCCCAGGAGATTCTCAGTGAGTGTCCTCACCCAGCCTAACCCCCACTCCAGCTATTTGGAATCATATTTAAAGAATGAGAAACAGAGGATTTAGACAGTAGGGGTCTGAGATGGGGTGTGAGATTTCAGGATCTATTCTTAGTTCTGGGTCTTCCCTGCAAATGGAAACCAGGGCTAGCACTCTCCTGGGAAAAGTTGGTCACGTGCTCAGTGAGAACTTTAACTAAAAAGTATGTCTTAAGTCCCAGTGCTCATAATGTCCATGATTTGTCACTCCTCATGGCTGAGGCATTGTGGATTTTCCTTAAAATACAAGACTTTCTTGGGAGAGGCTATATCTATATCTATATATCTATCTATATCTGTATCTATATATATCTATATATCTCTATCTCTATCTATCTATCTATCTATCTATCTATCTATCTATCTATGTATCTATCTATCTATAATTTGGTCTGACTAGCTTTCAGTTATCTCTTTGTATGAGTAGAGTCCTTCTGCGCCTCTGTGCTTTTTCCTGTTAGATAAAGACGTCCACCGCCACCACCAGCCTATTCAAATGGTTCTCAACATTCAAGGCCCACGTAGGCCACCAACTCCTCCAGAAATCTACTGTGATAGCTAAGCCAGATGCTGTCTTCCCTTCCCTGTCACCCTCCCCGGCAGCGCCAAATCCTAGAACTCCGACAGCGAAGCCCAGGGAGCCTGAGGCTTCAGTGTATGGAGACCTGCCTTGAATTTCAGTTTGTTCTTGGCTTGTCCCGTGACCGTAGGCTAATGAATGCACCGACTTCGGTAAGCCTCAGGTTTCCTGCTTGGAAAAGGCGGGTGATAATAATACCCACCTCAGGGCAATACGGGACGTGCTCTATTCGCTTGAGCAATTCCTGCTTTGCCGACCGCCCGGGTGACTTGTGAATTTGGCGGATTCCTATCCTGACGCTACAGGCCCCTCGGCACACCTTTAGCCTTCCGCCCAGCTCAGCCCGCCCTCAGATGCTTAAAGACCCGGTGCTCGTGGGCAGCGGGCACAGCCCCGAGCCGCATTTTCAGCGGGCACGCAGTCTTTTCAGTGAGCAGAAGGTTCATTAGAAGCTGGGGAAAAAGAGCTTGGCGTCCCGCGGAGCGCCAGCGAGGAGCGGAGTAGCTAGGTAACCCCACGGCGACCTCATGATTACTGCATTAGACCGGGGACCTTAGGTGGGGGGAGCTGGCCGCGGTCGGAGGGCCGACCTCCGGCCCGGACCCGATCGCTCTCTGGGGATCAAAGTGTCCCTTAACTTCGCCTGGCTGGGGGACTCACAGGTCTCTATACCAGAGGTGGGCGGAAGGGGGCGGTGGGCGCCGGAGGACATCACCCCACTAGCCGCTCCGCCGAATCCCAAGCGCTCAAGCCACGGCGGCGGAGGCCTGAGGGAGCAGTCCAGCCGAGATGTCGGGGGCCGGGCGGCCGTGGCCCAAACTGGCGGCTCGACCTGTCCCCCGCTGCGGGACAGAGAGTCGGGCGGAGCCTGAGCCGATCTCCGGCTGCCGCCCCGCCCGTGGCCGGCCTCCTCCGGTGCCACTGCACCTCCTTTCCTCCCCGGCCCGGCCCCTGGCTCAGACCCGGCCCTCTACGGCTCCTTTGGGCTCCAGGTTGGCGCAAACAAAGCCCTGATTGACTGCCCGGAGGGGCGGGCCTCCGCGCTGGGCCGCCTCCTCCCCTCCGCAAGCCGCCAGGGATTTGCCGGGAAGGGCGGAGGCGGAGGGGGAGTGCGGGCCGCGGGGGTCCGAGCCCCCGGGATCGAGAAGACCTGTCCCACTCTGTTTAAAGTCTGGGCTGTGCCCTTCGGGTCGCCCCCCTCAAGCTCAAGGGGGGACACGGGGACTCCCAAGGGCAGGGCGGGGTGCCTCACGGGTCAGCTCTGGTCCCGAGGTCCACGGAGCCACCCCAGTTCCAGGCAGCTTGTGAGGAAGGCGGGGGTGGGAGCGAAGGACAGGCCGGGTCTTCCGTGGGGATCGGGTCGCTCAGCGGCGGTTCGGAGTCTGCTGGGAAGACAGAGCAGCGGAACAGGATACTTTGGGCGCTCGGGTTTTCCGTTTTCACTCTCCCGGTACTGGGCGTATGGACAAGGACAGGACGGAGTCGTTTGGGGAGGCAGTCGAGGGCGGCAGGGGCAGCTGGAGTAGGTAGGCGAGCATGAGGAGGGGCAGGAAGGGCTGCGGAGAAGTGCGAGGCTGTAGCGGCTGCCTGTTGAGGGAGGAAGAGGTGGGGGTGGGGGAGAGGAGGAGGGGGAGGAGAGAGATGACATGGGAGGGTAGGAGGGGGGTTGAAAGGGGGAGGAGGAGGAGAGGGCTCGAGGGACCGTCTGTCGCGGGACAGGCTGGCCAGCTGGGGCGCAGAGCCGTGAGGAGGAGGCAGCGGCGGCGGCAGCGCTGGGAGCAGCAGCAGCAGCAGCAGCAGCAGCAGCCTCAGAAACGAGTACCAGCCACACAGCGGCTCCTCCGGCTCGAGCCGCCACAATCCCCCCGCCGCGATGGCGCTGCAAAGCCCAGCAAGCGAGGAAGCTAAGGGGCCCTGGCGGCAACCGGACCAGGAACGGCAGGAACGGGTGGGCAGCCCCGAGCCGGAGCCGGAGCCGGAGCCGGTGCCGGTGCCCCAACCCGAGCCCCAGCCGGAGCCGCAGCCTCTACCCGACCCTGCACCGCTGCCGGAGCTGGAGTTGGAGCCTGGGGCGCTGCACGAATCCGAGCCCACGCCCACCGTGGACACCCGCGGCACCACGCGCGGCTTCCAGCCCCCCGAAGGTGGCTTCGGCTGGATGGTGGTCTTCGCTGCCACCTGGTGCAACGGCTCCATCTTTGGCATCCAGAACTCCTTCGGGATCCTCTACTCCATGCTGCTGCAGGAGGAGAGTGAGAACAATCGCCAAGTAGAGTTCCAGGCAGGTGAGTGGCCCCGAGCTTCCCACCTGGCATGCGAGGCAAGGGTGGCTTCGGCCGCCCGCTGCCGCCTGCCCCCTACCTCCGGGTCTGAGGAGCCCGTCCCCTCCCCCAGCGCGCTGCTCCGACTCCGCCCCTCGCCCCTTGCTCCTTGCCCCTTGCCTGTGCTGCTGCTAAGGCGCGGGTTCGGGGCTTCTGGGCAGCCTTGGCTAGACGTCCTGGGGTGGGACCGGGGATGTTCACTGATCATGGGCAAGGGAAAACTTTATCGCCCTGGGACAAACGCAGACGCATCTTTTAGGTTTGCAGTGCGCTGCCCGTGTGCACTGGGGGGAAGGATTTGCAGAATGGATTTTGGGGGGTGCGGTGGGAGTGGGGGTGAAGTCATGGAGAGAGGGAGCAGTTGAGAGTGGGAAAGACTTTGACAGGAATACCATACCGCGGATCTCCGCGAGCGGTCCCTCAGCGCACAGTCAAACACATGGACGGCTGGAGGAAGGGAGGGAGGGACGGAGTGGGGTGTGCGCGCCTCTCTTTGGCCGCGGCCGTTCCCGCCCAGGCGGGCCCGGCTGTCCTCTGCCGCTCTAGGGGAGCCGGCGGATCTCCTTGTCCTCGGAGCTCAACCCCAAAGCAGGCAGGAGGCGGCCTCCGCGGTCTCCTGCCCCGAGAGGCGTGAGCCGGCCGGCAGCGTGGGCCCTGCGCCTCACTCCGGGCCGCCCCGAACTTCAGCCAGGCGCTCTGTGCCCCTCCGCTAGCCGCGGGGTGCCTGTTTCGGCCTCTGCGAGGATGTTGGCCTCCAGCCCTCCGGCTTTCTCATGGGGCGGACTTGGTGTTTTCCCCTAAGACAAGCGGGGCTGGGGGTTTGCCCTCTGTCGAGGCTGCCGGCTGGAGGACCGCACACTTGCGCACTCTTCGCTTTTAGCCCGTGTGTGAGCTCCGAGTCGAAGGAGCCATCGGCATTGTCAGCAGAGCCCCACCACAGCTCTCACGAGGACCCTCGGACGGGAGGTGAGGGGCTGAGATGCCCTCTCCCTCAACGCTCGCTCCCTCTTGTGGCTCCTCAGGACAGCTCCACTATCGATCCACTTGCTGCCCATTGGAAGCTCTGAGTATATGGCTTTCCGCAGTGGTGCCTTGCGGCTGAAGGGTTCCCTTGTCTTGCCATCCGCAACACCTACTTTGCTGCTCTGCCAGGGGGCCTGGAGATTACTTAGTGAACCCAGAGACCCTGAGTCCTGGGGCGCCCACCTATCGATGCCCTGGGCCGCTGGAGAGCCTCGGTACCAAGCACTCCTGTTTTCACCTTCACTGCGTGGGCTCCGCTTGAAGACGGGGTTTGGGGGCTCTTGGTGCCTCCGATCTTGTTGACCATTGGTGCCAGGGCGCACGAGTCTCATTTGCAAATTGGAGTGGGCGTCTGTGGCTGCCCAGGGCCGTCTCAGGACTGTTCAGCCTGCGCTGATGCCAGAGTGCATGGGGTCCCCGGACTGTGTGGAACGTCTGCGGGCAAGTTCACTGCTGCACCCAACCCTGAGGCTATGCTTTCCTGCTTTAATTCACGTCAGGGGCTCTTGGGAAGACAGCCAGGGAGGGCCTCTGCCCCTGGCCTAGTCGACCCGACGGGGACACCTGCTGAGCTTTGCTGTTGGCCTTTGGGGCTAGTGGCAAAGTCTGGGCGAAACTTTATGGAAGGTAGTGGGGAATGGGCTGGGGCTAGGCCCTGGCATTCATGTGTGAGCAGGCCTAGAGCTGGGGCCTTTGGAGTGTGTAACAAAACTTGGAAAAACCACTATTTTACCAGGAAGAGGTTCGCTGCTGGGGATCAAACTTCAAAGTAGGTGATCATAGGGGACTGGGGGGAGGGGGCTGCTTGGGACTTTCCTGTCAAGACCTCAGTACAGCTGGGAACAGGGGGCAGGCTAGAGCTGTGGCTGGTGTGTACTCCAACACAGACTAGGTCCATTGACTGGCAGGGGCTATTGGTTTCAATTCTGGTGAGTATAGCTCAGGAAGGGACAGAAAGAAATTTGGTATGTCCCCAGGGTCTTGGAATACTTTGGCTTCGGTTGTCGCCGTTGGTGCATCTTGAATTCATGAAACTTATTTTTGATACTGAGGTTCTCAGGAACACCTCAGTTTTTATTTTGAAAAAGTCAAAAACATCCCAGCACATTCCTGAGCTCCTAGGAAATCTCATCCTTTCTTGAGCCCCTCAACTTTCTCAAGCAACTGTTTAGATCCAGAGGTTCTAAAGGTGTCTCTGCTTTTATACCCTTTCTGCAGTTTACTCAAAATTTCTCAGGCACCTGTGCCACAGCACCAGTGTCTTGAAGGGATACAATAAGCCACCAAAGGCTCGCTAAAATCTTTACCGGCCAGTATTTGCCCAATTGCCATTTGGGAGAGAACATACCTGCCTTTTCCCCTACACACACACAGAGTCAAGGAGGTTGGCACATTGTGCATTTCTATTAACATCTGACATGGCTTCCATCTTTAAAAATCTATGAATTAATGTTTAGAGGCAACCCACAACCAAAATTCTCTTCACAGCCTTAAAACTGCACTAACTGGCTTTATGGTTCTAAGGCTCTGAAGATGATTGTGGATGCCATAAGGGAGCCCCAGAGAAAGGGAGTTTTGATGTTTGAGGGCTAACTCCACATCAGAGGGTAAAACAGAAGTAATTAAGGCCATTCTAGAGCATGCAATGTGTAGTCTCTGTGGGCTCTATGATGTGTACAGTTGTGTGGTGGCATTAGCAGTATATCTTGTACCTTCTCTTTACCTGTTTTGAAAGGGAAGGCAACTTTCTGTAGGTCTTAGGCCTGGGAGGACTGACAGGCCTCCATCCTGAGATGGAGGCAACTGACAAAGGTCTGATTTAGGAAAAAAAAGGAAAAGATCAGGAGAGAAGTGAGCCTATACTTTTTGCAGAGCTCGTGGGAAATTTGGGAGTCCCCCAACCTAGACCATGGAGCAGAAAGGATAGGGGCAACTATGCAATTTCATGGGAAGTATAACATGACTTTCTGGGATGAGAGGGGAGCCTCTGAGAGAAAGAGGAGCAAAGTGGCATTGGTCGCAGGCCCCAGGTCATTATTGGAACCCTAAGTGAGTTAGGGCTGGGGTGGGGTTTGGGTTAGAGGTCTAGGGAACAAGGCAGAACAATGCAGAGTTCTTAGCATTGGCTCCAAAATTAGGTCTTTCTGAACATACTCCAGGGTAAACCCATTATCCTGCACTTTGCACCTCAATTTTAAGTCTAGCGCTGAGCCATAAAGTATGATGGGAGGCCTTGTTTATTACGCAGTTTATAGGCATGGCCCTTGTGGGCTCCCAGGTGGGGAGAGTGGGGCTAGGGCTCTCAGTGCCTAAGGAAATGGTCAAGAAGGTTGGACACAAGATAGTTCAGGCTCATGGGTTACTCTGATGTAGACAGAATTTTCTAGGTATGAGAACATGGTACACTCTGCGCTTTGGGCAGAGTCCCAAGGACTGGTGAGGCTGGCAGCAGAGTAGGCTGTTTTTCTCCTCATCATCTTAGGGGATGCTTGGTTCAATGTTTTAGTGGGCTGACCACTAAATTGCTAACTTTTGGAATCAGGTATCTTTTTGAGAAATGTCTTGCCTTTGGTTGAAGGCTTTTGCCTACTGTCCAGAGTAGCTAGATCAGGTCGGCTTAGAGCCTGATGGAGCTTTGGCTCACAGTACCATTGGCCAGACATCTTTCTAGTTAATCCTCTCTGTCTCTTCTCCAACCAAACTGGGTCCCAAACTGGGTCCCAAACTGGGACCTTGACTCATACTGGTAGGGATGAGAAGGGGATGTTGGGGTATTTGGAAGCCAACCAGGGGATACTTATTTGAGTTGGAGTAGCTGGTTGAGGCTGGATTCCTGGCTCAGTGTCTAGTAGCCTCAAATGCTCATTCTAAGTCTAAATATGAACCCCAAAGTCCTGGTGATCTCAGTAATACTAGCTAGGCAGTGACTAGGAATTAGACAACTTTTGTGTCCTTGACCTGCTCTGTGACTTTGAGTAGATACTTTGCCTGTCTGTACCTTAGTTTATCTATCTGTGAAATGAGAGAGTTAGAATAGATGAACTGTCTAGCTCTGCCAGTCTGTCTTTCTAGAGTTTTGTGAAGTTTTATTCTTTACTATTTACCGGGCATAAATTTGACTCATTCAGACAGATGAAATTTGATAATCTGCCTGAATGGGGGTGCAGACAAGTTGGGAGGAGACTGGGAAAGGGTTGAAAAGTCAGGTAGGTATCATTTCCCCATGCTATGTGTATTTGAAGACTATGGGGAAAATAGGACTGGGTCTTTTCAAACACATCAGTATCTAAAGGCAACTCTGGATGTACAACTCCTTCTCCCCAGAATGCCCTGCTCAGCATGGATATGGGCTCCCAAGAGAATCCGTTCAGCTTGGCCTGCTACAGGCTAGCAGAATGGGTCTGTCTGCTGCTGTTTCCCAGGATTTGAGCCTGTTCCTAAAAAGCATTCCCTTAAGCCTCAGCTTGTACTCCTCTCCTGAAGCTTAATTTCCCACAGCTCATTCTCATTTCTCAGAAATTCATAGTACAATCTTGGTTTGCTGTTATTTCAGAATAGAAGAGTGAACTAAGATTCCTAAATGCAAGACAGTGGTTTCCTTCAGGGAGCTTCAGATCAGGCATCTTTATAGCTGGGTCAGGACTGCTGCTCAGGTCCCATTTTGGTAGGAGTGAGGCTGCTGCTTGCAACCCCAGGGAAATCGCTATTGTGTATCCACAATCCTTGGTGAACTTCAGCTCCACCCAAGGCTTGGCTGAGAGTATGGCTACTGAAGTAGCAGGCACAGAGCTGTCTCTACTTTTCCCTGAATTTATGCTTGCATTTCATTGGAAATATTGCCTCCAGTGCCATGAAGAGTAAACAAGCAGCTGGACTGTTGACATTTCCAGAAATATGTAAAAGATGCCACCTCAACCTTTTGAGCAGACCAGTTTTTCCAGGAGGTATGCTGCTTTTCCCACCAGCATCTTTTTGTTTCACTGCATATTGAAAAGAATCATTTACTCTGTTCAGATTGTATGAAAGACAGAGTGAGATCTCCTTTCTTGAAAGAATGTTTTATCTGGGATCGAATGAGTAAACCTTTAAAAAATAGCTTCATTTGTAAAACCTAAGAGAAAAGGCTTTATTTGTCACACGCGCGCGCACACACACACACACACACACACACACACACACACACACACACTGTATACCCCAAGCCATGAATTATGACTATTTTATCTGAAAAATGTCTTTTGCCATCTGTTTATGGAATCAGGTTTAATAAAACAGAGCCTTCTGTAGGTGTTATGGGGGACTAGTGCAAAGGACCCAGACTCAAAAACTTGTCAGGTGAGAATGATGAAGAGAATATGGTCATCCTGGGTTATACCTCTTGGCCTGTACTCCTTTGTAACTTCCCAACAGTGATGCTTGGAAACATGTATTGAAAGTTTCTTTCTGCTTCCATCCTGCCCTTCTCATGTGCCTCTCGTAGGACTGAAAGGTTACTGGGAAGAGGGTTTGGGACACTCTAGTCCTCTCCCATTTTAGGGGTGAGAGAGGACTAAGCCTATGGACGTTTAATCCTTGAAGGTGAGTGATGTGGTAACTAAGGCAAAATTACTTGCCACCTATTTGTGGGTAGGGAATGTGGCCTGTTTGGGTGACTTTGAGGAAGTATACATCTGTTCAGCTTCGTAGTTTTTCCCTCCTCTACCCTTGACTTTGCTTTAGTTTCTTTTGTTAGTGGAAGAGAAACATATTTACTCAAGACATTTTCTTGGCTATTTTCATGGTGCATTTGTATCACCTTTACTAGATATGCCACCTCCCTTCCTCTCAGTGTTGTTCTCTCCTCTTTCTTTCCCTTGCTCAATTAGAGGAACCATTGGGGTTTTGCATGTTGTACAGGCCCAACTCCCAGCTTGGGTCTCTTCCATTTTCTCCTTTCTCCCCTGTATTACTCTGCACTTCTGGGGGAAGGGTGACTTTCTATGGAGTACTCAGAGTGTGGAAATCATGACCTCTGGACTTTTTAAATAAGAGAATTGCTATGGAACCCTTTTTTTCATTTCCATATCTCTTCTTTTCATAGGCCCAGGACCCTAGCCAAGGAGATGGTATTGTAGCAGGTCTTACCCAATAGTATTCAATAAATGTCCTTGTCAGTTGCACTGTTTTCTCTTCAAATCCTCACTATCATTATTCCCCCACCCCATGTCCTGGGCCAACTGGACCTCTAGAGAGTTCAGATTAGTTTTCAGTAGCTTCAGGAGTACTGGATAGAACAGAAATCTTCATTCTCTTTTGAGCTCCTATTGACTCTCTTCTTGCCAAAAGATATTACAGAATTGATTGTAAAGGAATCAGAGATGGGAGGAGACATACACTCAAGTCCTAATTAGAGTCAAAAGTGCCTGCAGTGAGAGTGTGGAGGTCGGGGAGTGAAGGTCCCAAGTTAGTTGCTTCCTTGCTTCCATGTAGCTGAAAGGAAAAGGGGAAGGGAACTGTCACTAAACAAGCAGTCCCCACAGTGTCTCTTTGCCTAGTTTATCGTGTGGATCTGCCTACCCACCCTCTTATCCAGGTTGGAAGGACATGTGCGTGCACCTATCTGTCCAGACCAGTGTGTACGTGTGTGTAGTTGGGCCACTATTCACATGGGGACTGAGTAGAAGTATGGCGATGGCTCCCTATGAGCCCTCCCTGATACTGGGGAAAAGGCATGAAGCACACAGTCTAGTGATAGCTGTTCTGCTACATTCCACCGTGTGATTTCTTTCACATTTACTTCTGTCCAGTTCCTTAATAATAATAATAATAAATAGTAATAATAGTAATTGCTAACATTTATTTAGTATTTAGCAATTAACTCTATACCAGGCATTATATTAAACACTTTACATGTACCAACTCATTTTAATTCTGAATGACTCTAAGAGGTAGGTACCATTATTTTCTCCATTCCACACATAAAAATACAGAGGCACAGTAATTAAGTAACTTCCTTTAGCTCAGATAGCAAATAATGGCAGAACTGGGATTTTAACCCAGACAGTCTAAGTCCAGAACTGCTACCTTTAATATCACCTAATACATAATAAAGATTGGGGGGGGTGCAGCTACCAAAGGGGACTACTGCACAGTTTTTCATTCCTGTAGCCTCAGAGCATGACTAAGGGATAAAAAGAGATGACCAAGAAAGGATTTAATAAACAAAAGTCCAACAGTCTCGTGATTATGATATTCTCCTCTAATTACCAGCTTACTTTATCCAGTCATGATCGTTGGGTCTAAAAAATGGCCATAAAAACCAACTCTTCTTAGTTTTATTTAGTCCTGAACGAGTCAGATAACTTTTCAAAGCTTCAATATTTACTTTTATAGGACCACAAAGGGGTCATATGAGTTGGTGTGGGTGAGAGATCTTCATAAATAGCAAAGGGTTGTTGTTGTTGTTGTTGTTACCCAGTAACCTTATCCCACCCCTGGAAATGAAGTAGCTATACCTTTCTCTAAATGATTCTGGAAGAAGAATCCACCCGTCCTCCCCACTTTCTGCTTCCTCACTTCATGTCTTCCCCATCTTTCCTCTGCGTTCTTGTGCAGTTTGACCCCAGTGTCTTATAGCTAAGGACTGGATATGTTCTTTTTTGGTTGCTGTTCCTCAGTTCTCTAAGAGCCTCAGGAGAGAAGGGAGCCAAAGCCCAGGTCATATACATTCAAGGAAACAAGGCATGTTGAAATATTTACAGCTCTTGGAAGAAGCTCACAAATCTCACTAAGAGTCAAGCCCTGAGTTTTTTAGTAGGAATTGCTAGGAATTGGGGGTGGATGGTGGGTGGAGTTAGGGTGTCATTTCCTCCTGAGCGTCTCTTATGGAATTTCTGTTCTCCTGCAGGTAGTGAGGAACAAGGAAAGGGATATTTAGGGTCAGAAGGTCTGGGCCAGGGAACATTAAACACAGAAGGGGACTTGCTCATTTGTATTCAGTTTTGGAGTGGGTCAATTTCCTTGTGTTTTAAACAGGATTGCCCCAGAGAACAGAGGGCACAGAAGGTTGGAGGCCTGGAGGAGGACAATAATAGCACTTTTGAATAACTATTTCAGTGCCCACTTAGGGAGCCTCCATGAAGACTATCTCATAGTCAAATCAGAATGGAAATGTTTCTCTTCTTTGTTACAAGCAAGAAAACAAAGTCCCCAAGTCCTTCTTTAAGACTAAGATTTTAAATATACTAGGACTTATTATCTCGACTTTTAGTTTTTAAATGTCTGAACTGGAAGGCATTTTAGAGACCAGCTGATCTTACCCCATCTGGTTCCCATTTTACAGGTGGAGAAGTGAGTTCTGGAAAGATGTGGCCTCAAGCAGCATTATGGGCAGATGATTGTAGTGGAGGCTGATTTGTTAGAGGGCTTGGGAAATTGGTGCAAGAGGTGTAGCTTCTGACACCCTGTAAGTTCCCCAATTCGATCATTGGCATACTGACCCCTTCATCTCTCCCTGAACTTTTCCTAAGTCAATTGCCAGGCACTACTTTGTGAAAAGAAATTGTATTATATTTTAATAGATGTAACTTTATTTAATATTAGACAAAATTCAAGAGGTACAATGATGAAAACTTTCTGTCTCACCTCTGTCTCCCAGTTACCTTGTTTGCCTCTAGAGAGGCCACAGTGTTATCTGGTGTGTCCTTCCAGAGATGTTTTGTATATGGACAATAAATTACGCATGTGTGTGTATATATACACCCTATTTTAAAACAGAAATGGTAGCCTATAATTTGCATTATCCTCATTTTGCCTTTTATACTTCAAAATATATCTTGGATGTTATTACACACTAAGTCCATAAAGTCCTCATTCTTTTTAAAATAACTGTATAGTACTTCATAATATGGGCATATCATAATTTTTTTATCAACACGTATTCAAGCTGTTACCAATCTTTGAACACAGGCTTTGGAAACAAACAGCAATAGATTCAATTACTTACCTCATTAGCTTCTTGAAGTCTGAGTTTTCTCATGCATGAAATAAGGATAATAATGATATCTGTCATTATTGGTATGCAGAATAAATGAGATGAGACATATAAAACATCAAGCATATAGCCTGGCACATAATTAACAAATAACAAATAAATGTTAGTTTTCTCCATGCTCACAAGGCCTCCCCTTCCCCTCCAGCTCCAATTCAATTAATGTTACTTAAAGTCATTAGATGTTTATTATGTGCTAGGCTGGACCTTGGATGAGTCAGAGAAGGAAAAGTGTCCCTCAAGAACTTTATAATTTCTTTGAGAAGATATAACATACCAAACAACCACAGATTGCTGCTAAGTAGTAAAAATATGTGTATATATAAGATTGAATGCAATATTTTTATATAGTGATGTGGAAAAGGAGAGATGAGTGTGATGGCCAGAGAAATCAAGGAAGGTGTGCTGGCAGACTTTAACCTGAAATAGAATTTAGCTAAGTGAAGAGGGAGCCTATGAATTGGGCAGTTTGGTTATTGCTCAGAGTCTGGATCTTTGCCCTCTCTGGAATCCCAGTGAATCACTGTTCCCCATTAGGCACTCACCCAGCAGGTGGGGTGGAGTGGAGGGGCAGGAGGAGAGGAAAATACTGAGGACATTTGTAGAGAGGGGCATGAGGCAGGGGGATGTCTGGGCATCAGGCCACAGAATGATGTGCCTGCAAATGGCTTGCAGCATAACCCGCCCAGCCTATACCACCTGCTCTTCCATGTCAGCAGCCGAGGCACTTTTTCTAAGAGGTCTGAGAAGAGGGATAAAGGGCTGGAGAACAGAAGCAACAGCAGCAGCTCTAAGCCCCCCACCCTGAGTCCCAAACTGGCCTCCAGATGCTGTGAGCTCCAGGAGAGGGAGAGACTACTGAGTGATCATAATCCCCTCTGTGTGTGGCACATTGTAGTTTACATCTTAGCTGATCTTTATCCTTGCAACAGAGACAGTTATGAAATAAGATACTCTGTTGAATCTCATCATGTACCAACATCTTTGATCACAAGTGCTATGTACAGGGGTTCTGAAAAAATGAAAAGTCAATGTAGTTGGTATTATTTAGGGAAAATTTCATGACAGGGAGGGGCTGTGTAGAGAGTCATAGTCCCATTTTATAGTTACAGAAAATGGAGAGCAGATAGAGGGCAAGTGAGTAGTCTAAGGTCACACACTTAATATTTAGCAGAGCTGAGACTAGAGTTCAGGTCTCCTAATTCCATGTTCCATGGCAACAGAGATGTAAGAGCTCCCTGAATGCTGGAGTAGAGTTTACTCTAAACTTAATAGCAGCCTGGAGTTTAAGTGTATAGATATGAAATACTATAGTATGATGAAAAAATAAATTAACAAACGATTGGCAGGCAAAAATTAAGAGGGATGAAAATGAGGATCATTGAGGGAAGGATCTGGGCACAGCTAAGGCCTACTGTCTGGGGTCAGGAAAGAGCACTGGACTAGGAGTCGGGTGACCTGAGTTCTGCTCCGGCTCTGTCCCTGACAAGTCCCTCCCCATTTCTGGGCCTCAATTTCTCCACTTATGCAATGAGAAAGCTGGACCTCACAGACACTTAGTGATGCTGAGAACTAATGGTTTCTACAAAACAAAGAGGCCCTGGGTACTTCCTAACAAGGGGTTGGGGGTGATCGGAAATGGTAAGGTAGTGAGTGTAAGAGAACTTCTCTGATGAAAATGAAAAATAGATCCTTCTAGGACATCTGGTCGAGATAGCAGAGTAGGTAAATGCTATATTCAACCTCTTCCCATGACCACATCAAAATTACAACTAAATTATAGAACAATCATCATTGAGAACTATGTGAAGACTAGCTGAACAGAAGTCCTACAACTAAGGAAGCGGGGAAGAAGCTGTATCGAGACTGGTAGGAGAGAAGGAAACACAGAATGGGTTAGTCTCACAGCCACATGTGACAGTTAAGAATAAGGAGGGGTGTCTCATCTGTGGAGGTCCCCTCCTGAGGAGTGAGGGGTCCCAGCCCCACACCAGGCCCCTCAGCCCAGGTTTCCAGTGCCAGAAAAAGAAGTCCTCCCAACTTGTGACTGTAGAAAGCAGTGGAGACTGTGGCTGAGTGAGGAAGGTGGTTGTAGACCCAGCCAAGCTCTGAAAAGGAACATGCACATTCTCTAACAAACTTATTCACTCAGCAACGCTTGCTGTAAGCTCCAGTGAAGAGACAGAAGCTTGAAAAGCACCTAGGACGCATAGGGGAGGAACTGAGTTGTCTGGGTTCACAGTGAGGGTGGGAGGGACAGCACAGTCTGGACAGAAGTTCTGGCAGGTGCCAGTGTTGTTTTGTTGAGCCCTCATGCTACCTAGCCTACAAGTGCAGCTGGGTGCCACATGTGACTCTCCATCAACCCGGCTAACACGGTCTGATCCAACCTGGTGATTCCCTGAGACTCTGTGCCACCCAACTCACCCACCAGCCTGAATCTTCTTCAGTGGCTTTCCCTCACAAGCCACCAACCTCAGCTACACTATACACTTCCCTAAAATTGGTCAAAGGCCCATAAACCCCACACAAGCAGCGTCTGGCCTCTGCGTGCTTGTATGTCTTGTTAAGTGGCTGCAGACCCAACAGCTTAGCCTCTCTCAGGTGCCTTCAAGCCCAAAATGGACAACTACAAGCTGAAAATCACTTTTTAGTTCCTAACAGGTGGCCCCAGGTCAGGCACAAGCAGCAGCTGAACTTGGCCTACACTGGAGCCCCTCCCAAGAAGCCCCAGAAGCAAAACACCCATTGGCCAGCTCCAGACCACACCAGAGCACCACCCAATTAATTCCACAAGTAACACACCTAAAGGGTGCACTCAGGAGGCACCAGAGCCTCCACTAAAGTGAATTCTGGTCTGTAGGCTCAGGCCCTGCATGACAGCTCATCCACTAGCCATGGCCAGAACTCACAGCCAGTCAGCCTGAGGGTCAGTCTCACCCACTGATGTGCTAACAGCAGTCAAGAGTCAACTATAATAGGAGAGCACACACAACCCACACAAGGGACAACCGAGAGGCTCAAGTGACCAGGGAGACTGCTCCACTGGGCTGCACAGCACACATACTACATAAGGCCATTGGGCTAAGACTGGGAGACATAACAGCCCTGCCTAATACATAGAAACAAACACAGGGAGGCAGCCAAAATGGTCAGACAAAGAAACATATAGTCAATAATATTATCATAACTACGTATGGTGCCGGCTGGGTATTAGACTAATCGAGGGGGAGGTCACTTCCTAAATAATATAAATGCTAACCGCTATGCTGTACACCTGAAACTAATATAAACTAATACCGAATGTCAACTGTAATTGAAAAAAAATGAAGTTGGATCACATTTTTACACTATATACAAGAATAACCTAGAAATTAATTAAAGACTTGAATGTAAGACCCAAATCCATAAAACTCCTAGAAGAAAATATAGGCAGTAAACTCTCCAAAATTGATCGTAGTAATATATTTTTTTCTGATATAGCTCCTTGAGCAAGGGACTATATCAAACTAAAAACGTTTTGCACAGCAAAGGAAACCATCAACAAAATGAAAAGACAACCTACTGAGTGGAAGAACATATTTGCCTAGGATCCATCTGATCAGGGCTAATACCTAAAATTTATAAAGAACTCATGCAACTCAATACTAATAAAACAATCTGATTAAGAAAAAGGCAGAAGGCCTGGATAGGTGTTTCTCCAAAGAGGACATACAGATAGCCAAGAGACATAAGAAAAGATGCTCAATGTCACCGATCATCAGAGGAATGCAAATTAAAACCACAAAGAGATACCACCTCATACCTGTCAGAATGGCCATAATCAATAAATCAACAAACAACAAGTGTTGTTAGCAAGGATGTGGAGAAAAGGGAACCCTTGTGCAGTGTTGGTGGGATTGCAAATGGGTGCAACCGCTGTGGAAAACAATTTGGAGGGTCCTCAAAAAATTAAAAATAGAACTACCTTATCATGCAGCAACCCAATTTCTGAGTATTTCTCCAAAGAAAACCAAAACACTAATTTGAAAAGACATATGCACCCCTATGTTCACTGCAGCATTATTTATAATAACCAGGATGTGGAAGCAGCCTAAGTGCCGTTCAGTAGGAATATATAATATTATTATATGTTATTATATATTATATAATTATATATTTATATATAAAATATATATATTATATTATAATATTATTATAATATATATAATATATAATATTATTCAGCCATAAAAAATAATGAAATTGTAAAATCTTCTAACATATGAAGGGGTTAAGAAGTACAAACTGGCAGTCACAAAACTTCCAGGGATGTGAAGTACCACATAGGGGATGAAGTCAATAATGTTGTAATAACTGTGTATGGTGCCAGGTGGAGACTAGATTTAATGGGGGGGGGTGTCACTTTGTATGTTATGTAAATGTGTAATTGCTATCCTGTACATGTGAAACTAATATAATTTTAATATTAACTATATTAAAAAAATAAAAGAATAAAACAAAACATTCTTCCCGATTTGAGAAAAGGAGAGTTGTAAAAGGTAGTTATCCCATGGTCTGTATCCTATCTCCTTGGAGAATTCCATTTAAGAGAGGCAAAAGGAGAGCAATTGTGCACAAGTGAGCAAGCACCTCAATACAAAGCTGAGATTTGGTAGGACAGATCATGACGAGGTGAGGCAACATGTCTGGAAATCTTTCCTGAACATCCCCTACTTCCATATCACTTTTCTAAGATCTCGGTTTTATTTTTTTTAAAGGGGTTTGTGGTTTATGGGCAAAGTACCATTGAGAGTCCTTCTCTCATGAGCATTGACCTTGGAGCCAAATTGCCTGGATGTCTTGGCTCCACCGTTTACTAGCTGCGTGTCCTTAGGCAAGGCATTAACCTCTCTGTGCTGCTATTTTCTCATTTACAAAAGGATAACAGGAGTACTTAGCACATAGGGTTGTTAAATGAGTTCTATGTAGCTTAGAAGAAGTGTCTTGGCACATAGTAAGTGCTACATAGGCATTTGCTGTTCTTATTATCTCCTAGTATGCTGGTGTAAACCCAAGTAAGCCCAAGGGAGCTTAGTATTACTTTCAGGAATTCTAGCAGTAAGTGTGCCTTGCCAAGGAACCATCTGGGCTGCTCTAATGTAGGTCATATCCATGACTAGACTAAGACATTTAGAGGCCCCAAGCACTGTTTTTCTGGCCAACAAATTCTTAAATAGTTCATTAAATCTATACTTTTATCATTTTGGGGTGGCCCTGCTTCGCTGGTGCCCTTAACTCATACTTAATCCACCTGTTGCCTAATCCTGCACTGACCACATCAGGCTATAAGCTCCTCTTCTAAGTTCTGGAGGGAACCAATGACTGTGGGTGGTCTACACATAACAGCTGAATCTGAACAGCTTCATCCACAACTGGGTGCTCTGCTTCCCACCTTGTAAGTGCTAATCTTGCCTAGCCCCATTACCTCCTTGCAGTTGCAACCTCCTATTCTGTTACTTGGAGGGAGAATTTATCTTTAGAGCCAAGGCGAAGGGAGAACAAATGCCTAGAAGTCTCAATAGGGGTCCCCTGTAGGGAGCTCTAAATATTAGCAAGTTACAAATTCTGGTGAGGAATTTGGACAACTGAGCATGGTCATAGTAGAAAAAGAGAAACAGTGAGTACCTCCCGCCTCCAAATGAGCAGGTGACTATCTCCCCTCCGGAGCTGTGATTGTTCAAGGACTTCAAATCAGTGATTCAGGAACCTTGGAGTCACTCCTTATCTACATTACTCTTGACCAGGTTCTAACCATTCAAATGGTGAACAATAGGACTGATGGGTGTTACAAGAGCCACAGTGCTTTTTGCCTTGACCTAGATTTTGCTTATAGAAAGACTAGCAAATGCTAGTTTTCCTTAGATCTACTGGCCAACAAGTTGGAGGTACCTAGTGGCCAGGGTAAGGGAGGTTAGCAGGATGCCAGACAAGGTTCATTTGCTACCTTGCCCAGGGATGGCACCACTCATGTTGAGGCCTAGCCAGGCCTATGCTACTGCTGTCCTCACAGAATGTCTCAAACTGGAAGGCTCAGGTGGAACCGGTCAGACCAGATGCTGCAAGCCTGTGGCTTTTAGGAAGAAACAGACAGACAGCCAGAGGCGAGA
This sequence comes from Macroglossus sobrinus, assembly GCA_004027375.1. Taxonomy (NCBI): domain Eukaryota; kingdom Metazoa; phylum Chordata; class Mammalia; order Chiroptera; family Pteropodidae; genus Macroglossus; species Macroglossus sobrinus. The sequence goes on from PVKZ01005110.1 coordinate 35,995, forward strand.
GTAGGAAGGAAACAAACTTATCATCCCAGCTGGACACGAAAAAGCACCCCCCACAGGTTCCAGAGTATCACCAGTGAACACATCTCGATGGCTCATCTATGTCCCATGAGTGGACTTGGCTAGTGTCCCCAAGTAGGACCAGCAACCTGCAGGCCACTATCCAGAGCATGGCTCGACAGAGAATAGCACTGGCCCTGGGGCCTTCTTCCTTTTTGTAGAATTTGCTTCAGCACTAACAGAAAAGATGACCTCAGAATGGGAGGTTGTAAAGAAGAGGCCAACGTTCAAATCCCTTTGCCTCATTTCTCCACATGTGGTATAGGTAAGGCACAGGATCTGACATCGGATACACCAGTGTTAGAGTCCTGGCTTTTCCGTGTACCTAATCTGCAGCCTTGCCCAAGTCACTTGGCCTCTCTGAGCCTCACTTTCTCTATCTGTAAAATGGGAGAGGCAGTAATAATCTCTATGTCAGTCTTGTGATGAGGTTCAAATGAGAGGATAGAGGTGACAATCCTTTGAAAACTGCCTTGAGCCTTATATATGAATTATTATCATGGCTTCCAGGTATGTACATAAGCTTATCTATAGATTTGCACATGTACTCATGCTTGCATAGCTGAGCTGAGGCATCACCAATGATGCATACATATATAAGCAGCCACTTCTGTGTACAAAGCTATACACAATCTGACCTTAAACCTGAACTCATGATATAGACAACTAAAAACACGCACCACGTACACACAGACACAGAGTTATCTTTCTTCCTCTCACATGTATACCCACACAGAGGCAGATGTATACATCTATGTATGTATGTGCATGCACATGTACATATATGTACAAGTGAGCATACCATATATCCAGCTACTCCCTAGACTATTTAGTTTTCTAAAGCTCTGAGAAAGACGCTGTTTGTAAATTCTACCACTTCCGACTGATTATATCCCTTTCGCCCTTGCTGGGGCCTCTTCCCTGCTTCCATCTTGTCTGCAGATTGGTACAGCTGCTAACAAAATTCAGGCTGCAGTATGTGGTATCCACATGTCTGCAGAACATGGATCTTTGTCCAGTTGCTCTGTGAATAGCATTACAACTCTATTCTGCACAATATATTTATACACATGTTTGCAAAGAGCCTACTATTTTCAATTAAAAAAAACCATAATTCAGCCTTGAACATAGTTACTGGCCCACATGCCCAAAAGCTAAAAGAAATTAGATATCAAGCCTAATGAAAATTAGTCACAGAACCTAAATGAGGCTGAATCAATCTCTCTTTCTGTCTCCCTCCCTCCCTTCTTTTGCCACTCCTTTTTAGTCCAAGTCTCGGGTTGGGGGTGGTAGTGGCATGGAGTGCATTTATTTCAGAGAGTCTGGGGCAATCAGAGCCTAATGTTTGGGGAGGGAGGAAGAGGAATAAAAGGGGGAAAAAGGCAGAATCCTTAACTTCCAGAGAGCAATCACATAGAGGACCCCCTCATTTTACATGTGAGGAAACTGAGGCGTGTTTAATGAGACCTACTTTTACTATTTGCTTGGTAGTGGTTGAGGGCAGCCTAGCAGCAGTCATAATACTTCCAATTTGGATCCCACCACGATAAAGTGGCTTGCTCAAAGTAAAACAGCTAGTAATAGGGGAATTGTAATTCAATCACAAGTCTGCTTAATTAACAGTACTAAAGCCATTTACATTTAAAAAATATCAAAAGCTTACTGCATGTCAGGCACTATGCAAAGATTTTTCATGGATTATCTCACTTAATCTTCAAAATAGCCCTATGGGGGAATATTCCTCTTATTTTTATACATAAGGGAGTTGAGGAACAGAAATGTTATATCACTTATGCCAAGTCAAATGCTAGTATAGCATTAGTATAGCCTGTTACTTTCCAAGCCCAGGGTGTCTTGTCCTTGAATATCAGATTCACCATCTAGTTGATTCTTAAAGCCCCTTCCAGCTTAGACTGGAAGAGTTGCTGACCTCTATGGTAACCCTTCCCCATAAACTCAAGCAGCCTTGAGTCATTTGGCTGTAGTCCCCTGTCATTCTCCCCTTCCCACTATCATCTGTGCATATGAAGTACAGAGGAAGAATGGCCCCCAATCAGCTCAATCTGAGTTGTCCTCCACCACTCCTGGCCCCGGGTCCCAGGTGAGGTATTTTCTGTAACAACCTCCAGGAGCTGCTCTTTGGCTCTAGGCCTGGGTCCTGTAACTTTTTCACTCTTTGAGAAACAGGAAATATCTTCTTAAATTGGCAAATAAACTCTTGCAAAAGGGGCCCAGGGAAGCTGCCTCCATGCCTCTTGCAATTGTGCCCATATTTCAAGGTGTGCCAGCTTTGATTCTGCATTGTCCACAGCCATCCTTGGTGGGCTGAGATGAACACTTCCTTCTCTGCCTACTCTTGGAAGCTGTTGATGAATTTTCCATCTTTTTCTGAACCTTGAGCAGTAAAACAAGACAGTTTGACTCAGAGTGATATTACTCATGGTTTGCTGCCTGGTGGAGGTGGAATTGATCTATCCAAAATGTGCTGAATGGCCAAGATCTGGGATGAGCCAAGTTGCTCGTGGAGGCAACACCTGGGAAAAGGGGTTCTCCCTAGAAGGGTCCTGAGCAGCTCTTGGGAAATTACTATGGGAGAGAAGCTGTGGTTCAGATATCACCCCATTCCCTCATCTTGATGCTCTGTCTTCCTTTTCTACGCTACCTCCCTCTTTAAACCTTGCTGTTCAGGCACCACCCACTGCTCCACCCTTGTTATTTCATACAGGGAAGGGAGTACCCCACAAAGAATCGGAAAACAGATTCTACCACTGTCAGTTTCACCATTATCTCCCCTGTGTGTCTTTGGGCAAGGAATTTTACTGCTGAGAATCCCAGTCTCCTCATTTGCAATACGGGCAAAAAAGCAGACAGTTTTTAAAGGTTTGACTTGATTTTAAATTCAGATTCACCCAGCCTGGCTAGTGTCCTATCTCCCTCTGGTGTTTGCTCTGAACACTAGGTAGTCATCTGCTTCTGGAATCTCTGTGTTTATGGTCGAGAAGCACAAGTTTCCTAGAGTTCTTTCTCCTCCCAGGGTCAAGCTGTAGCACAGAAAGGCTTTCTTATCTCACCAAGAGGAGCAATGGTGATCTCAAGTCAATGCAAGCCAGCAGAGGAAATCTATTTGGGAAGATGTAGATGAAGAAAGTGAAGCTAAGAGAACTAAAGTAAAAGGCCATGTAGATAGTGGCAGTTTCTAAGTGGTGTGTGTGTGGTTGTGTGTGTGCATGTGTTGAGGTAGGTACAAAGTTCATCTGGAAGCATGTGAGGTGAGAAATCTGGATTAGCTATTAAGATAACCATCAGTCTCCAGGAATCAAATAAAACTAGGCAGCAAGCCTAATGAAAATTAGGCGCCAAAACGAGCTGACTGTACATCTCCTGACCTTTACATCTCCTTTTCTATTTGACTTGGGTTCCTACAAGAAGAATCATTATATATGATACCTTTTGCTAGGTGCTATAATTGGAAGGTCAAGAGGAGACAGAGAACTAAGTCTCATGTCTATATGAACAGACATATCATTGAATACAGTTATTAATATATAAGAAGAGATTTGGTGATGCCAGCACCTAACACAATGCAGTATGTATAGTAAGTGCTTTATAAATGTGTAATGAAAGAAAGGAGGGCCAAATACAGGAGAACCTGGGCATGCTTGGGGAAAAGTTCATGTATTGTGGGCAAGAAGGCCCAAGTGGTTCATGCCTGTCATTCCAGGCATGCTAGCTAAAGCCAGGATCTCCTGCTAACTTCTCAGGCCTTATTTGCAGGGCTGCTTTAAAGGTATGATGTGTTTGGATTTGTTTTGCAAATCATTGTTCTTAACAGCCAAGGTCAGAGTTTTTGGCTTTTCCTTTGACTGTTGATCATCCACTCTGCCTAAGAAATCTCACAGGAAGATCCCAAGCTTCACTTTGCTCCTCGACACCTGGCAAATGACCCCATTTCCTTGCCCTATCCATGGACTCACATTTTAGTTGTGGAGGCCAAAATTTCCCCACTCTCCCTCTTCCCCTGGGACCAAAAAGGTTTCTGAATTCCAGAGTAGAGCCATACTCTCACTCATATTCTGGCTGAGTCTGAACTCCCAAAGCATGTTTTACCTCATTAGCACTCCAGGTGTAGCTGAACAGGGTAAACTTCCTGGACATCTGCTCTGTCCTTCCCCAGGCAGCCTGGCCTCTCCACCCCCACTTTTCAGACTAAACCTAAGCCAATTCTCTGCATTCTTTCTCCTTCATTAGAACAGGCTTTTTTCTTGCCAGCTCAGTGACACCTTTGGCTAAAACAAGCAGATTGAATCTTAGGTTTGAGTGCATTCTGACACACAATTATCCAGGGATTGGTAACTTAAGCTTGCCTACTTCTCATACAAAGACCAGAGTATTGGTGAAATAAACTTGCAGCAGAAGAAAATTAATCTAGAGTAAAGAACTTCTTGACTTCGGTAATTATAAATCATTGTTACAGACACAGTTCTCCCTAAGTCCTTGGATTCAGCCTTCTGCCTCCAGTCAAGCCAGAGATGAAGGTCTCTCTCTATTTTCTTAGTGTCAGACATTTTGATTTTGGCCAGGGGCCCAGGTGAAGATGAGGATGACAGAATGACAGAGTTACCTAACTGTTTGCAACAGAGAATGCATTCCTCCCCACCCGGTCTTGCCCCAACTTGTAATTAACTACCTCTCCCTTTGCCACCCCTCAATACATTTTTGCCTTTCTCTTCCTAAATAAGATTAAGTTACTGACTTATTCAAATAAAAGGTCCAATGTTTAAGAGACCTTAAGTATGTCCTTTGGGTCTGAACATGTGGTCATCTTCAGCCCAGACCTGAGTCCTGTGAAAATAGTTGCACGATAAAGGGTTTTTGGATGGTGATGCTGATAATCATGATAAAGTACTTGGTCCACATTTGACTTAGATTCCTATAAGGTTGTTGCTAGAAGGTCCTCAGCTGTCATATAGCCCAGTGGTTCCTGACCCTGTCTGAGCATCAAAATCATCTAGGGAGTGTGTTTAAAATACAGTTTCTTGGGGCTGCCTCATAGTAAACCTACTGAACCAGAGTTTCTGAGATGGGAACCCAAAGTCTGCATTTTAAATTATCTTATCTAGTGATTCTAATAATAGGCTGGGTTTGGGAACTGCTTGGTTGAATCCTTGATTTTTTTAGATGAGGAAACTGAGGCTCAGGAGGATAGTGGCCTATAGCAAAGTGGCCAAACAGGAAAATAAGGGCAGAGTCCTTCTGCCTCAGTTCTCACTGTCCCTTCTTTGCATAGAACATCCACATTACGCTCCATTCTGTCATTATTTATCCTTCCATGTCTTCAGAACTGTGAGTACTTTGATGCTTGGGCCATGTCACATCCATCTCTGAGGCCTCCAAGTCCTTAAGCTTGATACTTGAAGCCAGTATCCCAATATGCTGGGCAGGTTCACATTCTTAGCCCTTGTATCTCTGGTTTTCTAGGGATGAAGGGTTGGGACAGGAGCCACAGTGCCCCCTTCCTTCAAAAAGCAGGGCCGACTGCAAAGTTTCAAGTTTGCAAATTTTTCAAGCCCAGTCCTTGTGCTGAGGGAGCTGGAATGTCTAGTGGGAGCAGGTTACCTGAAGCTTGGGCTGGAGTTGAGTGTCTGTTTGTTTATTTCGGAGAATTTTGGCCTTATTCCCATCACACTATCGCCAGCGGCAGCCTTAAGTGCAAGGATAATGACATGCTTTGAAAAATGCCTCAAACATCAATTACCCAGCATTGACACAACTCCTAGGAGTTGTTCTTTCATGTCCACATCTTAAGCTGTGCTTATCACTCTCACGGCACTATGTTTCACTCTGCATAATTCTGCAGATCTGCCTATAGCTTTGGCCTGCTGTTCTTCAAGGCCAGGTTAGGAAGTAGGATGGAAAGATGGCTGATGGGAGGCAGGGCAGGGCCGATCTGTAGTTTGCAGTTTTGTGCATGGAGATGAGATCAGTAGCCAGCCAATAGAGAAGTATGGAAGAAGAAGCCCTGACTATCACTACACATGGGTTCTAACTTCACCACCACTATGCTCACTTTCCATGTGACTATGGAGTAGATGCTCTCCTGTCTAATCCTCAAATTTCTTTGCCCCCACAATGAGGAAATTGGACTCAGAATCTTTCAGTTCTGATTTAATGGTGCTAATTCAAAAACCAAGCTGTAGGGTCGGGGAGGGGCACCTAATGGGTGATGCTCATTCCATGATGTCATGGTGCTCTATTCATCCCACATCCTGAGTTCACTCTTGGAAAAGATGTGTTATTATCCCAGGCTCAAGATATGACCTCTAAAACAGAGTGCATTTTATGTTCATGCCTTACTGTGCTGGCTTCGGTGGCCCTAAGCTGGGCAATATCTCAGGCAGCCTACCTACACTGTACTCTGGATATCTCAGCTTCTTGCAGGCAGGTTCAACATAAAACTGCTTTTCCAACTGGCTGTGAGTATCTGAGGACATAACTAACTCTGCTTTTTGGGATCCCCTCCCCAGTCCCTCTTGCCTGCTCTGCAACATTGTGGGGCTTTTTAGCACATGACTTTCTCAGCCACACACCCCTCTAACTAGGTCACCTGCTAGCATTGGCTTAGTGCCAGCAGTCTGTGGTTTCTCTGACTGGAAAGGCCTTGATTCATCCTGTTGTGGGGAACTCTTCTGTTAGGTAGTTTTGCTCGGGGGCTTTCTTCTCTGCCTATCCCTTCTCCTCCCAACAAACCCCCATCCCCTCTTCTCTTTCCCACCCCCTGCCCCAATCTCTTAAGGATACATGCAATGATCTTTGTCTCAGAAGAGGGCATATGGTGTACCAGAAAGGTCTACCTTTAGATGAGGAAATCACCAGTGATAGCAACATGGAATAACTTGGGAGAATTTTAAAATTCTCCAAAGCCATGACTAATAAACTGATAATCTAAGAAAAACTCGTGTGTTTGTTATGCTAGCAAACATCAGGACAATCCTCTAGTCACCTCCTTCCAACCAAATTGCTTTCCTTATGCTCTTCCTATTGAGAAATTATGGAACCCCCTTTGTATACTTCAGGTCCTAGTACAAGGCCTGGCTGGCACATAATAGATATTCAATAAATATTTGTTGAATGAATAATGATGGAACAAATGAAGACTAAACAGATGTATGAGCCAAAGGAAATTGTGTTAGCTGAGTCAGGAGACCTGCATCAGCTACTAACTCATCTTTTAATCTTGGGAATGTCCCTTTCTTCCTGAGTTTAAGTTCTTCTCTCTGTAGAACTGGATGCTGAACTTAATGGTCTGTTAGGGTCTTCCATTTCTGGCAGTTTGTGACTTTGTAATCTGAACTCCTGTACTAACTACATAAACCCCCAAGAAGTAAGAGAAACCTCCAAGTAGTCATCACATAGTATTTGGTTCATGCTGATGGGAAAAAAGAATTAAACTCTGGATTTTGGACCAAGCCATTTTCAGAGAAGCTACTGCTTCCCACCCTGAAAACGAGGATTTCTGATTTAAAGGCGCAACATTCAAGGTCCCCCATTCTTTGCCCCTCTGCCCCGTCTTTGAAGGCCCAGGAGAAGTATGTTGTGCAAATGGCGTGCTCTAGGCTTTAGTGGTGATTGGGGTACACAGGTTCCTCAAGATCTGGGAGTCCTGGTCATGGCAGAACAAAATCCTTACCTGCTTTTGCAAACACATAGGTCTGGATTCTGAAAATCTCATGCAGCCGTAAAAATATATGCAGGTTTGCCTGCCTGAGACTAAAGGAAACCAGGGAAAAACAAAACAAAGCAACAGAAAAGGTAGAATTTCTCTTAATTAGTCTTTATTTCTTGTCCTTCTGGATTGAGTTTCCATAGGGCTCTGTGGGTGAAGTAGAGGCTGCTCTTTGAGGAAAAGGAAAACGTATTTATCAGAGAAAGAATGTATGCAGCCTAAAGTGTAATCAATAAATTGAAAAGCTGATTGCTCATAACCTGCCACAGTCCCTCATGCGTACAGTTAGGTTCCATGGTCAAGCGTTAGGTTTAGGCTAGATAATCCCTGAGGTATGTTCCAGTTCTACTCTTCATTTTCTGACTCTATGAGATTATTTACACTTGCAGTGCACATTTCCAATAATACCCCTGTGGTTACTTGCAGTGTTTTATTCCAGGGAAAGAACAAATGACCATGTCACATGGCTAGACCTTGGGTAGGCTTGGTCATAAAGTGACATGACAGGTTGGTGGTTAGTTAGTTGATGGTTAGTTGGTGGTGAGCTATGAAGCAGGGAGAACTCTTTGGATCATTAGGGCATAGTAGCTCAAGAAGGGACCGTAAAGGAAGTCTGTGGATGCATCTGTGGGGTCAATTTGTTATAGTTATATGCCTATTTCCATTGAAAGTCATTGCCTAAGGGGTACCCCCACCTGTCATGTGACAAATGTCTCATAGGAAAATGTAACAGTTAAATGTGCCACACTGATCAAATGCCTTTGGTGTACTTGAGCCTCTCTGGTGATATAAATAGAAGAGAATGAGCCTGGATTCAAATATGTCATGCTCTGTCAGAAAGAGAAGGGATGTATTATCATTACCAAGGGACTTGAAGGATTCCATAGTTGGGAAAGGGCCAAAGGAGGCCCTCTGTTTCTAGAAGGAAGAATTTCAATGTCTCTCTCCACTGTCAGAGTACAATTTGAGCTAAATAAGTAGCATCACGGTATTCCTTGACTCCGTCACATCATGTTAAGATGACCAGAATAGAGTTGGTAAGCCCCCCAGGTACCCTCCAGACTGGACATGCAATGAGGCCAGGCCAGCCAGTTACACTGCCCTTCCTAGTTCCAGTCTGCTCTCCTCCCTCCAGCATCATTGGCACTGATCTCAGCCTAAACTGTTCATTATGACCCATTCGTGGGTCATGTGATTAGTTTAGAAGGTCACGATCTGCATTTTTAAAAATACAGTGCATCAGAAAATGTCAGAATTTGTCACACACAGTAGAACTACTGACTGTTTTGTGAAATTTGTTTTAGGTATATATAAAAATCATAGGTATAGTTTTAAATATATATTAGTTACATATCCTTCTTACATCAAGGTACAAATGTGACACATACATATATATATGTATGTGTAATGCATATATATTTTTGCGTATAAATATACATAGATATAGAAATGTACAGAGATCTTCTTTTACTAATGCTCACATGATATAGTTTCAGTTGTCCTCAGTCTACAGTTCACTCTCCTCTGGACACACGCCAGTTGGTTTTAAAGTGTGGGGCCCTGGAACCACAGCAGCCCTCCAGGTGTAGTTTGCCCAGAGCAGAACAAAGCACAACTAACTTCTCTTTTGTTGTGACCAGTACATTTTGGACAGCTCAGTTTAAGATTTCCAATAACACAGCATATCACAACTTTGAAACCTGTTGACCTTATTGTTGTTTAAAACCCCTAGGTATCATTTACACATGTCTCTACTAAGCCATAGCCTGTTTATTCTACAACCGTGCAGGTAGCTTTTTAATCCAAGCATAGTAACTGTCATTTGTCTGTTATGATTTACCTTTCACTTTGTGTCACTTTTAAAAAAATACACTTACACATCCCATCCATGACCGTCTTCATGCATATTTAAATCTAGTTTCACTGGCTCAGAAAAAGCTATGTTTAAACCCCACATAGCTCTTGGTCAGCAGGTCATATATATTTTTCCTTTCTCTATTTGATTATGATGATGCCGCCAATCCGGCCAAGCCAGTGTCCTCATTGTTTTCCTCCTTGTACCCTAGGCTTTGACAATACTAAACCATCATCTTACAATATCCTCCTTCCTCTAATCCATTTTTCATGACCCAACTTAAGTCACTACATCTTCCATGATGCTTTATTCACTTGATTTTAGCCAAAAGGCGAAGAAATGATCATAAATCACAACACCTCTGAATCACATTGATATGTCCTCTGAATTTCTAAATATCTATTGCATTTTTATATTGCTTCACATTTAATATTATATAAGAATATATATGAATAAATTAATATCATATTGTTTGCATTGGAAATGTTTGACTGAGTCATCCAAGTGGACACTCTGGAGCCAGACTGCTTACATTCAAATCCAGTTTTATAGATTTCTCTATAGTGTCTTTATGCAAATTACTCTCTCTGTGTGTCTCAGTTTCTTCAAAATCAGAATAATTGCATGTATCACATAAGGATGTGTGGTTTTTTAAGTTAACTGATATATGTGAATTACTTAGAACAATGCCTGACACATATAAGCACTCAATAAATTTAGATATCATTATTATATACTATATGCTTTCACATATTTTATTTCATTTGATCTGAGAGGAGGTTAGAATGTGGACTACCATCCTTGTTTTACCAATGAGCAACTAAAGCTTGAGAGATTAAGTGACTTGTTCAAGGTCATAAAAGTGAACTGTCTTAGGGTTAGTGGGAGATTAACTATAAAGTAGATAGAAAATGTTAAGGGCCATGTGAAGGGGGAGAAAAAGGCCGCAGGAATTTAAAAGTTCTTCTGGTTGAAGAAGTAGGGAAGGCTTGCTGATGGTGATGAAGAAGCAATGAGGAAGGGCTCGGATAGGATTGGCCTTGATGAAAGTCTTTCGAGCCATTCCAGGCAGAGGGAGTCCACGTGGGGTGGAGGGCAGTGGAGGAGGTGGGGTGTTGTTCCTCCTACATTATCCTTCTGGTGTAGAGCACATGTATCAGGAGGAGAATGAGTCTGAAGAGGAGATACCAGGGCATGGCACAGAGCAGGCAGGAGTAGTAGTGTACTTTGTGAGAGAGGAAGGAAGAGACTGGCAAGCCAAGGCTTTGGACCTGTATTCCAAATTTGCTACTCGAAAAATTCCTAAATATTTGGTTACTGTACTGGGCTTTTACAGTCCTTGATTGATTAGTCCTTGTGACTTTATTAGATGAGCCAACGGGCCTCTTGTGAAAGGCATGCACTGTGTGCTTCGTTCTTCATTAAGCTGTACAGGATTGTGGAAAAAGAAGAACTAAGGACTTTTTCAAGTAGCTTCTAGTCTGCATAATTGACTTATGTGTAAGTTGTGGTTGTCACATGGTGAAACTGTTACTCAATTGATAGTGTTCTCTAATTCATGAGTAGGGCTGTGGGAGAGAGGCGAGAAATGTCTGAAGAAACTGCCAGGAGGCATGAAGGCACTGGTTGGGAAAGAAGGTGCAGGGAAGGCAGATTAGGAATTCAATTAGAGTCGGGAGAAAACATTTTGCTTCCTTCCCAACTGGGAAGCAAGTCATCCTTAGAGTCCAGCATGAGGGCTGAGAATCATGGTGAGGCTCAAGCCTGGTAAACAGTAACTTGAAATATGAGTTTTCATGTATACTTCTACCTCGGCTCCCTGGGCCTTTGGCTGCCCAGTGGGGAGATAATGGAAATAAAGAGGAGAATGCAGTTGACGTGGCTTCGATTCCTTTGGATGCTGCTGCAGACACATTTGAGTTGTCATTATTATGGGATGGGAAAGAAAACTGGATGTCAAATTAAGATCACTATCACTACTATTAAGAATAATAATCTTGGTAAATATGTGTGTGATGCACCAATGGGAACCTGTACTTGGGCACTGCCCCTGCCCAATGACCTCACAGTGGAGAAAGACAGTTTCCATGCTTTCCAATTTGGGCTTTGTCTGGGTAGGCAGTCCTTGGGACCAGCCCTTCTTAGTGGCCTGGGTTAGCAGTGCTCTTTTGCGCTCCCTGCTGGCCAAGCCTTGCCCATGCAGCAGCAGCAGCAGTAACCCCCACCCAGCCTCCCTTCTCTTGCTGGATAAGTTCCTAGAATGTGGAAGAAGTAGGAAGAACCCTTAGAGGACACGAAGTCCAACTCCTTCATTGAACAGGTGGACATATGAATGCTCAGAGATAGGGACTTGACTAGGGTCACACAGTAAAGCAGTGTCAGGAACAGGGCCCTGACTCAGGTCTTCTGGCTCACTTTCCAGAGCACCCATGTCTTCCTATCTTTCCATTTCCTCTCTCTCATAGGAAGAGATACCAATTCCCAGTCACTTGACCTGTCACCTAAGCTGGCATTACACTGAGACTATGGGCTTCCTTCAACACCAGCAGCCCATCAAAATCTGTTGGGTAGGTTTTAAAAATTGTATTGTATTGGCCCTACACAGACCAGTTGAATCAGCATCTCTGGATAAGGAGGGAGGAGGCAGGGCAATATTTTTAAAAGCTCCTTGGGTGATTCTAATGTACAGTCAAGATTTAAAATAATGTTCAAGAGAAAAATAAGCCTGACATCTGTGATGCCTAAAGGACAGACTCCCAACAAAGCAGAGTTCTCAGCTACTGCTGTACTGACTCTGAGCTGCCCTGCACCTCAGCAAGCCCCTAAACCCCAGTATGTACAGAGTCTAGGAATGTAGGTCACAGATGCTACCCTGAGCCCCACTGAGCTCCTTCCCCCTCATCCCAGAAGTATTTTATTTCCAGGCTTTACTTTTACAAAGACCTCTGAAGATACTGCCTGTCTCCAGTGGGAAGTCCACAAACAATTTTCCGCAATTTCTGACTTTTCTTAGAGGCCCCCCACACAAGTCATGTCTCTTCTCTGGCTGTCTCCAAGGGGATTGGACTATCTAGAACCATCCTCCAGCCCCCACCCAATCTGCTGACAGTTCTCAGTCATAAAGCTTGTTTTCTAACCAGCAGACATTGAGGTTTACTGAGCAGAAAGCAGGGAGAAGGGAGACACTGATACTGGGATCCCTGATGCCTGTTCAGCTTTTGGCTTGCCATCTCACTGTCTCTGGACCCATAGTTATGTGTAAGATGTACTTGCTGTGGAATGAGACAGTAGAGATGTGTATCTCTTCCCCACCATCAAGTGGTCTTTCTCTTTTCAGAAAAGTTAGATTTATCAAAATATTTCACTAGTAAAAGTAAGCATTAGTAACACTAAATAAAGCCCTCTCTTCAACATATTGCATACACGTATCTTTAAGTAATCAGGCTGGAAGGGATTATTAATACTTGTTTGGCAACACAGGAACTTTAGCATTTTGTGGTCTTTTGATACCCTCCGTTGCTCAGATTTCTGCTCCCTCTTCTACTTCTTTCCACCTATGACTCGGTGCCAAAGAATGTGCTTGTTAAATCTTCTATGATGGTGTTTTGTGGGCTTTTAAAATGTAAAATCAAAGCTAGACCAATAAAAAAATTCCTTTGGGCCACTGTTATGGGAGAACAGCTTATTCTATTCATGGCATTGCGTGGTGGGTAGACCAGAATACCCAAAAACCCAGCTAGGCTCTAAACTGTGCCTTGCTAGAGCCCTGCTTGGATCCCTTCAAGCCAGTGATACACCTCCGCTCTGGCCTCTTCTGGTAACTGAGCCCTGACCTTGATCTGGGTATTTCTGCTGCCTCCTATCAAGGTCAGAAGCTGAGAAGCAGTGGCTCCTCAGGGGCTGGAGCTGAGTTGAAGGCATGGCAGTCAATAGACAGAAGTGCAGATTAGTGGTGGCCCCCAGTGGTAGCACTTTTCAGAGAAGGCTGTTCCCCTGCCAGTTACCTTGGGTTCTGGAAGAGGAAAACTCAATGAAGGGGGAGGTTTGGGGTCCCCACTGGAATTCTGGTTTATTGTGAGTTTAGAGGATCCACCAGTTAGAGCTGTGTGACTGTAGAGGGGTGGCTTACATGCATCCTCAGCTTTCTCATCCATCAAGTAGGCATACTAATACCTATCAGTGCAGGTGTGTCGAATGATGCAGGTTAGGTTTATTGGTTGAGAGTTGTCAACAAAATGTTAATTTTCCTAAACTTTCTAACCTTTTCCTATCCTTGTCCTAATAATCACATCCACTGTTGGAAGAAAACAGTGGTATGTGACACTCTCTCCAACTCTTACCCCACCTTCTTGGCCATTCTCTGATTTGCTTCATGTTCTCCAGGTCTTGATGATTAACAGGTTAGAGAAAGGAAGGATAAGGGGTATGTAGAGCAATAAAGGGTACATTCAGTGTACCTAGAAAGGCTATTGTAATTGAATGGCTTTGATCGACAGCTAGCATGGGTGGAATGAACATGTTAACTCATGACAGGTCAGGGCCATGGAAACAAAGAGCTACACCTCAAGGTGGGTCTGACTTTAATGCTTCCTGCAGAGGCTCTCTCGTCCCTGTTCTCTTCTGTTCTTCATCTCTAGAGACCTTGGCTGCTGCACTCTGAATTCAGTCCCAGCATTTGCACTAAGGTGCCTGCTACATAGCACAGATACTAAGGTAGGCCCATTCCTGAGAGACACATAACTCCTCTTACTGACGACTGACTTTGGCTTCATGAATTCCTGATGGCCTTGCTAAACCTTCCTTAGAGTGCAGGGCAGACTTGGACACTTCCACCTCACCTTCTCTCCCTCTCTCTTTTGTTCAGGTTCAGACTTACCTTGCAGCCTCATGGCTCTCCTAGCCTTCCCAGGCTTCCTTCCTCTTTAGTCTCATTTCCCTTAATAAATCCTTGCACATTTAATTCCATTTTATTGTCTGATTCTTGGAGGCCCCAGACTAACTCAAGTTATGAGCACTGTAAAAGCAAATGTATTCACCTGGAGTCTGGATCTATCCCCAGGGTCCTGTGCAATGAGAGGCCATGCATGGGCCACTCTTAGAAACAGTCAACAGGTTTCTGAACATTGGACACAAGTCCCTAGGGTTTGGAGAGACTTTAGGAGTGACTTAAATTCATTGCTTTGTTTTACCCCATATCAGTATCTCAGATGAAAAAGTTTTTTCTTTCTTTTTTACTGTTTCACATTAATGTCTTATATGCCTTCTTATGGAGAAAAACCTTTTTATTTAAGGTATAATTGACATTACGTTATATCAGTTTCAGGTATACAAAATAACGATTCAATATTTGTATACATTGCAAAATAATCACCACAATAAATCCAGTCAACATCTATAACCACATGTAGTTACAAAATTATTTCTTATAATGAGAATTTTGAAGATCCGCTTCTTGCAACTTTCATATATGCAATATGATATTATTAACTATATTCACCATGCTGTACCGTACATCCCCATGACTTATTCATTTTACAACTGGAAATTTGTAACTTTCGACTCTGTTTACACATTTTGCCCACCTCTCACCCTTGCCTCAGGCAATCACCAATCGGATCTCTATATTTATGAGCTCGATTTTATATGTTTGTTTGTTTTAATTTTTAGATTGCATGTATAAGTGAGATCATATGGTACTTGTCTTTATCTCTATGACTTATCTTACTTAATATAATGCCCTTTAGGTCAATCCGTGTTGTCACAGATGGTAGGGGTTCACAGGAAGATCTCTCTTGGTTTCCATTTTGGATTCAGAATCAGGGCAAAATGTGACTACCACTTTTTCTATGTTTTCTCAGTTCTCTTGTTATCCAAAATGTAGTGTTTAAGTTTTTCTAAAGGACAGAAATGTGTTGGAAGAGGAGTGCGTGTGTGTGTGTGTGTGTGTGTGTGTGTGTGTGTGTGTGTGTGTGAGAAAGAGAGAGAGAGAGAGAGAGAGAGAGTGAGAGAGAGAGAGAGAGAGGAGAGCAGAGCATGCAAGTGAGACATGTCCTCCTGCAGTTTGTTCAGTTTGTTTCCAGCTTTGCTTGGCGGTTCCGTCACACGCAGTGCTAGGCAACACACATGGTGACCTACTTTTACAAGAAAGCTCTTTTTGGAGTTGCAGTCTTTACCTTGCTCCTTGGCCTGGGATGGGTCTGCCACTAAACAACAGATACAGATGTATGGAATGGAGGATCTAATGTTCTGGTATCACTACCAAATTAATTTCTAAGTTTGAAAGGCATTCTAGCTCTGATCTTTTTGTTGCCAGAAACCACATCAGAGATTTGAAACTTAATCACTTCCAACTCTCCCTAGGAGAGACTCAGCCTTAATCCCATCTCCAGCCCCATCTGGAGAGGACAGGATGCTTTGTTCTAAGCTCCTGATTTTTCTGAATCTTACCCTGGCCCCTTCAGTGGCCTTCACTCTCTCCCACCCCCAGTGGAGTGTTTCTTCCTGACCCCTTCAGCCCAGCCCAAACCAGCTCCCTTCACAGCTGCCCCTCCCCTTGAACTCCCTCTTCCTGTCCCCTCTTCCCCCTAGTGGCGGAAACTCCACCTCTGTTGACCCAGTATCTTTGAAGAGGGTCCTGAGCTGCCCCTCTGAGTTTGGGTGGAGCCTCTTGTAGGTATCCAGAGAAAGGTCTGGAATCAAGGTTATTTGTGCTTTCTGGTTCCCAGGCACCTTTGGCGGCTCGAAGTTCTCTTCATTTGAGGTGCTACTGGTACTGAGGTACTTGTTTCCTGGGTAATCTCCTGACTGCTAGTGTTTCATCCAGAGCTTTTGGTTCCGATTTGCTGTTCTTGTCCCAGCATGTCACAACTTCACTACAAAGCCTGCTGCAGATCTGTGGAGAATGGCCTTCCCCAGAAGTGAGGGGGAAAGTTCAAAGGCCTGGAAGACCATGACCAAAGAGACACAGGACTGAGCAGGGGACACAGATAAGTAGTTGTAATTAGGACTAGTGTAACAGGGGTTCATTAGGGGCTCAAGACACATGTGAAGACACTGAAGAGAAAATATTATCCAAATAAAAGCCCTTCAGGAATACCACCTATAGGCCCAACACAGGGGTCTGGTTTGGGATTCCCTAAACACTTGGGCCACCAACTTCTGCCTCTGTCCTGAGACCATGTGCAGGCCCCTTTACCACTGTGGGGCTCAATTTCAACAGCTATCAAATGAGGGAACTAGACTCTATCATCTTTTAGGACAGATAGGGAAATAGTAGGTAGCCTGGGAAAGAGGACCTGTACAATTCTAGAGTTTATTCAGAACCCCTCAGAGGGAAAAGGTGAATGAGGAAAAAGTAAATGAGAAAAAATCCGTGGAGGTTCCAGTATCCTGATGAGCACTCTCATCATGCCACTGCAGTCCTGCTTTTATGATTTATACAATGTGCTTTACTGTAAGACTGTAATTGGAAAGGAAAAAAGGTTCTATGAACTTAGAAAGATTTTAAACTTTCTAACTTCTAGTTGCAAGTCTGGGAAAGTAAGCATTTAACTTTTATAACTTCTGTAATGGTGACAGAAATAGAGAAGAAAGCTGAAATGGATTTTCAGTTAGTCCAGCAGCATCTGCTACAATAATTTTTTTGCTCTAAATATATAATTAGTTTTTTAGAGCTTATGAAGTTATAATTGATGAACAATAAACTGTACATACTTAAATTTTTATTTGGTAAATTTTGGCAAATGTACACACTCATTAAATCATTGCAGATAATGAATACGTCACCCACAAAACCTTCTTGCCATTGTGCAGTACATCTCTACCTTCACCACCACCCCTAGGCAACCATTGATCTATTTTGTTACTATAAATTAGTTGGCATTTTAAAAATTTTATGTAAATGAAATCATACAGTATGTATTTCCTTTGTCTACAGATTCTTTCACTCAGCATGATTATTTTGAGACTCAAAATAATGTTGATCAATATTTTGTTCCATTTCATCGCTAAGTAGTATTCCATTGAATAAACATAACATTGTTTATTCATTCACTTGTTTGTAAATATTCTGGCTTTTTCTAGTTTTGGACTATTACAAATAAAACTTATGAACATTTATGTACAAGTACTTTTTTACTTAACTAATGACTTCTATTTTTATAATCTTTTTTTTTTTTTAGCAGAAACTGACTTGGCAAGTGTTGCATTTGTGCTTCTCTTTTGTACTCAAGGCTACTTTTGGGAGTTTTTGTTGTTAATGTTTCACATCCTTTTTGATGTAATCACACATTGCTGAACCTACAGTAGCACTTCCCTAAGCATAAGGAATGGCTTTCTGAAAACTTATGTAGGAATAATTTCAGTTGAAAAACTTAAGACTTTTTGTATAAAATGTTGTCTTGGGGAGAATGAGAAGCAAAGCAGTTGTAAATATTATCTATTTACTAAAACAAATTGATAAATATTATATCAAGTAAAGACAATATTAATCTCTTTTCAAACCCACTGGCATAGACAAAGACTAGAGTCTGTACTCAGCTAGGAAAGATAAGAAGTCCATCAGTGAGTCAGAGGAAAGAATTGTACGATAGTTAGTTTCAGATGTATTGCTCTACCATGGAGCCAGGGAATATGGCAACCCAGAGGAATCCGGCCTTTAGGGCTGAGCTGGCCCATGGCCAGCGAACAGCTGTTGTTTAAGGAAAGGGGTTCAGAGAGATTGCATGGTGTGCATTTGTTAATAGAATTGTTGACAGAGTGAGATATGAGATCTATCTTGTCTTCCTTTCAGGCCTCCCCAAGGAAATGCCTATACTCTTATTTCATTCTTATTTTATTTTGGTTTATATTTCCTTAATAAAATTTAAAATGGTTCCATGGGAGCATTTGAAAACTAAGAGTGACTCTCAGACTGGGAAAGAGTGTGGCTTGAGGAGACTTTGCCACAGTGTGGAAAGGGATAACCTGAAATGGGCAATCCAAGCAAAATGACATTGCTCTGGACTCTGAAGTCCCTGTATGTGTCCTTGACAATGAGTTACTACAGACAAAGGCAAGACCAGAGCCCTTCAGAAAGCACTGACTCATCAACTGCTACAACACCATAAGTTCCCACTGCCCACTCTTCAGACTCTTCCCCTGGGCCTTGAGGCCACTCAGACCAGCTTGAATAGTATTTTGCTATACTGGGCTGCCAGAGAGGCTGGGGGTGGTGTTCAGCCCATCCTGTAGGTCGGAGACAATGTTTGTGTACCAGGGCAGACCCCAGTGGCAGGCAGGAAAGGGCTGGAGAGAGTTGGAGAGAGATCTAATGAGGAGCACAGTGCAGTTTTCTTCCTCAGCCAACCCCCATATTGGGGTGACAATTCATGGAGATGGGATGCGTTGTTCTTGGCTTGCTTCAAGCCTCTGGGTAATGAACAAAGCAGTCAAGGGGCTGTGTGAGGGGCAGGATAAAGGTGTGGAGGAGACCGAAGGGAGCTGGTGGAGGATATCTGGACTAGGAGCCCCTGGGGCTACCCAGGCGACTGACTGATCTGCTTACAAACATTAGAACTTCCCCTCTCCGGTCCTCCCAAACCCCAGGGACTGCAGACTGCTTTGCTCTTCTAGATCAGGAAGAACATGATGTCCTTATCTCGTGGGAGAGGGCTAGTCAATACCACCTCCAAGAAGAGATGAGAAGAGAATCAGGAGAACTGCGAATCCAGCAAGCAACACCACTGGGGGAAGCCTATGAAGAAGGGTGCAGGCTCCATCTAACGCCCCAGGGTTCCAGGAGTCCGGATGGGCGGTGGATGCAGACTCCATACTCTCTCACCAATGCTTCAAAGCCCTGTTGCTCAGGGCTGGGGTGAACTTTTTTCTTTATTGTCTCTATGAGCTTTTTCTAGACCTGGCTCCTAAAAACATATGAAAGACAAACAGCTGCTTAGGCGACAGTGTTCTCCGCCCCTTTCCCTTACTCCCTACTCAGCATTCCTCCCACGTGAATGTATTTTGTCTAGGGTCTGCTGCAGGGCTGTGTTTCTTCTAGGGCTCTAATTCTTGGTGCCTCTCATTGTCACAAAGAAGTTGACCTATTGTATCTGGTGAAAACAAAGTTGCCCTTCTCAAAATTACTTTAGCAAGCTCCACTCTGGCTATAGCCACTCTGAGAACCAGCTCATTCACATTGGGAATACAAAACATCTGAAACTTATGGTTTGGGTTGAGACCATAATGTCTTGATCTAAGTTAAGGTTATCATGGTTTTATCGTGATACAAAAGCCCATGGCTTTGTTACAATACTCAATATTTAATGACATGACCTTAGAGAGCTTTTAGATTTTTTAGCCCAGGTTCTGGATTTTGAGCCCAATTCTAGCAACCCGGATCACTTTTTGGCAATGGAACCGATCAAGGCAGACATTTTCCTGGAAAAACTGATAGGTTGCATTCAATCAAACCTTTCCCGAGCATTTACTTTATTGTCAGGGGAACAGGCAGCCCTGAAGTGGAATGGAGTAGAGGAAACAGGGTTGTGGCTGATGGTTAAGGCTCCAGATTTGACAGGACCACTCACTGTGTGATGTCAGGCAAGTTACTTCTCTGGGTCGTTTCCCCTTAGGTGTGAAGCCTGTGTGAAATGTAGGCAGGAACCAAGAAACCCCTTAAAGACAAGAAGGGGGATCAGGTCAAAGGTCCTCACTACAGTTTAGCTAAACTTGAACTTCAAGGTCCTTTTGGTCTGCCTGCAGTTGTTCTGTGGACTGCTCAGTTGTTAATGCTTCTTATGGGTTCCTTTCTTATTCCAAATGATACGCTCTCCTGAGATCTGGAGACACAGAGCATTGGATAATAGAAAGCACATTTTGGATTGGAAAGTGGAACACTTCCAGGGTCATATGCCAGGTTAAGGAGATCATATTTGGTTTGGGGACAGCACCTACCCTTCCCAGGCTGAACTAGGTCACCAAATACCCAGGTAGTCTCATCCAGAGAGAAAGAGAAATCTAAGGCCTTTTAAGGGCTTACTCCACTTCTCCTTCTGCTTGCCCTTCTCTATGTCTCTGTACCTCCTCTGCCTACTCAAGTTTAGCTCCATTGAAAGAAAGCTATGCTTGAAAGTGGTAAGGGTCCTTAGGTAAAAATCTTTTTAGAACCATTCATGATAGACACAGAAAAACAAAGACCCAATAGAGTAAGGCCCTTGACTTAGGCTACACAGCAGATGAGTGTTAGAGCTGGGAACTGGAGTCTAGGGCTGAGGGTACAAAGGAAACTTCAAAAAGAAAGAGGGTATCCCCTAATCTGGACTTTGTGGTTTACCCAGTGGACAGCTGGTACTGGCACCAAAATATCTCTGAAATAGAGATGCTGCCTCTGAATGATTCTTTTGGAGCTTGAAGACTGTGCACGTTTAATTTTCCAGAAAGAAAATCCTAGTATAGGCAAGACCCTGTGGGAACAAGGCTCAGGGCAGATTCTAAGGGAGGCAGCTTGGAGAAAGCCCCCAGTGACAGACTTTGCAGACTACACAGTTTATGAAAGCCTAATTGGTATTCTTGCCTCCTGCCATTTAGTCTACAGACTGATTGCTGTTGTCAGGAATGGAAATTTGATTTTGTCACTCCCCAGCCCAGAAACCACTGACGAATCCCCATTGACTTGATGATATTAGACATGAACTTCCAAGCATACCATTCAAATTCCCTGGTTACTTTTCTGGGCTTGTCTTCTTCCATCCAAAAGCTACCTAAAGCATCCACACGTACTTTCTTCATTCACATCATATCATTCATATCTCAACTCCAAACCATCGTTCATTCCATTCCATCAGCTTGAAATATCTTTCTCTGTTGTAAACATCCCACACCAGAGTGATACATTTATTACAATCAGTGAGCCTACTGCGACACATAATCATCACTTGAAGCCCATCACTTGAAGCCCATAGTTTACATTCGGTTCACTCTTGGTGTACACTCTATGAGTTCTGATGAATATCAAACTCTCTTGTCATATGGTATCTTCCATTCTTTCTTAGAATTTCCTTCTCTCTGATTACATCACTCATATGTTCTTGCATGTTGTCCACTTTACCCATTAGAGCCCTTACCATGTTAATCATGGTTGTTTTAAATTTACCAACCCAGCTATATCTAGTCTGATTCTCATGCTCACTCTATCATTGCAAACTTGTTTTTAGTTTTATAAACGTTTTGTGATTTTTTTATTAAAAGCCAGGCATGATGTAGTAGGTAAAATGAATTCCAGTAAATAGGCCTTTAGTGATGCAGTAGTAAGGTGTGTGGCAAGGAAAAAGTATTTTATAGTCTTAAGATTATATCTCAGTCTCTTAGTGAGCCTGTGCATGTGGGCTGTGAATTTCACAAGTGCTTCTCAGGTCTTTCTAACCCCTTAGGTGGACCAGGATGGCTGGATGGGACTGAATTGGGTATTTGTCTTTTCCTAGGTCGGTTGGGCTCTTGATAAAACCCCAACAGTATTTAGGCTCTAGTAAAATCATTTCTCTTGAAGAACAGACTATTCTGGTATATTTCAAAATGGCGACACCTCGTCGCCTCCCACCAGAAACATGAAAGGATTTTTATCCAGACTTTAGTGTGAGGATCTGCTAGAACTCCTGAAGTAAAATTTACAAAAGCATTGAACTCTCCCTATGCTAAGCCCTCAAGGAATTTTTAAGTTTCAGATTTGTTCACACTGAACCTACAGCAATTTGTCCATTACAGTCCAGGTTCGGCTCCCTATCCTGCTGCGGGTTTCCACAGGGGGTTCTACTTGTGAGTTTCTTCTCTACTAAGTTGAGATTCTCTAGATTCAAGTGTCTGTCTCTATACTTTTTGGTACAGTAATTTGCCCTGCGACCTCACTTCTGTGATGGATCTAAAGAAGACTTGTTGATTTTTCAGTTTGCTCAGTTTTTTATTTGTTGTTACATGCCGGACAGAAAGCCTTGCACATTTTAAAAATGGGGTTGTCCTTTTATGGTTGTTTTACGTGTTCTTTATGTATTCTGGATACTAAACCCTTTCTAAATAAATTATTTGCAAATATTTTCTTCCATTTAATGGGTTGTCTTTAGTTTCTTGCCAGTGTCCTTCGAAGCACAAAAGTTTTACATATTTTATTGTGGTAAAATATACATTGCAAACTGTACATTTTAACCATATTTAAGTGTACATTTCAGTAGCATTAAGTACATTCACAGTGCTTTACAACCAGCACCACCATCCATCTCCAGAACTTTTTCATCTTCCCAGGCTGAAATTCTATGGCCATTAAATACTAAGTGCCCACTCCCTCTTTCCCTGACATTCTACTTTCTGTCTCTATGAATTTGACTGCTCCATGTGACTACTCCATGTATCTCATATAAGTGAAGGTTTGTTGGGCTTTCTCTTTTGCCAGCTCAAATCTACTGTTGAGCTCTTCTATTTAAGTTTTCTGTCTACAGCCAGGGCCACCCCAAACTGCCTAATTTTGGAAGCTAAGCAGGGTCAGAGCTGGGTACTACTTGGATGGGAGACCACCTGAGAATACCGGCTGCTGTAGGCATTAAAAAAATAAAGTAAGTTTTTATTTCACCTATTGTCCTTTTCAACTCCAGAATTTCCATTTGTTTTTTTATTCTATATCTGTATTGATATTCTCTGTGTGATGAGACATCGTCATCATGTATTTTAAAAAATTCTTTAGGCAAAATTTTCTTTAGTTCTTTGGACATATTTGTAATAGCTGTTTTATCTTCTAAGTGTCTCACAAAAGTTTCTATTACCTGCTTCCTCCTTCCCTGTTTATAGGTCACACTTTCCTATTTTTTGCATGTTTCATAATTTTTTTTGTTGTTGAAAACTGGACATTTCAGAAAATATAGTGTAGCATTTCTAGATACTATAATTGACTTTTCTGGAGTAGTTTGGTGAAGTTTATTACCTGTAGTATATGGACTCTTTGTTGCGCCTCAGAAGTAGCAGCCTTGGACATGTACACAGCATCACTACCACCAGTGATTACTATACTTTTAGCAGGGCCCTCTGTTTCTTTCACCAAGATCCCCATTTAGCTTGTAGCTGATCTATCTCTAGTGGTATCAAACCCAGCTATTAGCCTGCACTAATTGCTTCTTAATTCCACTGTTATTTTTTCTTAATGATGCCCATGGGCATAAATGGTTACACGATCTTATCCAATTAAAGCACACCCTTGCAGGGACAGGCTGTTACCCATTTTTGAGACTTGCTAATATCCTAGAATCCATCTTAGTTCTTTCTGTGGTCCTCTCAGTTAAACTTCTAGGTAGCTACAGTTGACACTATTATCATGGAGCCCTGAGTCCCCTGTTTATTGCTCACCACCAAGAGCTTCATTGTTTCTAATAATGGCAATAGGCAAAAACTCTCCACTATTTTCTCCAAATAAAGTTACTCCCTTTAGGGAAAGTTAAGGAGCTCTTCATTCTTATAATCCTGTTTTTCCACTGGGCAGAACTTCTTCACTGCATTTGAGCTGGAGGTGGGGAGAACAGCCCACTCTCCAAAAGTAACATCTCTGCTCTGTGAGCAGAGTATACTGAGCAAGATAGTAGCTACTGCTTTTCTTGACTTGGCTTTGCTAGCATGGAACCTCCCTTCACCCTACGATGGTGCAAAAGCTCCCCAGTTCTCTTGGTCCCACCCATCTGGAATAAAACTTCTGCAACACTGAGCTGGTGAGGAGGGTTGACAGATTCCAGCATCCTACCCTTCTGGGGATCAAACTAGCTCAGTACAGGGCACTGCATGAAGATAGACCCCCTCCCTGTTATTGGCCATAGCCCCGAAATATAGAGCTTTAATTACACTGATCTAGGGAGGAGAGGCAAGGATGGGAGAAAGCCATGGCTCAAATGCCACAGAGTCTTGCCGTTATTACCAAGATTTATTAGAATCTTTTGAATAAAAGTTGCTCCATTTGCTATATGACACTAGGACAACTTTTTAAAAAATTAAATTTCACCAGTTATGGCAGTTTCACTAGAAAATGGGTCAGCAGGACTTACTGTACCCCATTCCCCTTTCTATTAGTTTTTGTAAATACTCCCCCTCCACACACACACACAATCTTCTTCCTTCTCTCTGAACCAAGACGAAGCCCTGGGCCAGGAGGACCCCGCCTGAGCCGGGCAGTGGGAGAAGCCTGCACTCCAGGGCAGGAGTTGGGTCCTGGGCGCTCGAGAATGTCCATCCTACTGGCTTGCCCCTCGAGGAGGCTACAGACGAGGCGGCAGTGGGGGGACGGAGGCCGCCCACGCACTCTGC